>JAOUQV010000002.1:9420920-9431989 GCA_028565295.1 Aspidoras spilotus | reverse complement strand
GCTTGTCCAATTTAGTCATGAAACCTCCCACACTAAAATGACAGGTGTTTCATTTTCATTGTCTAACCCCTGTATGTTTCATGTGTAGGAAAACTTGGCATGTACCAATTAACATATAATTGTAATTATATAATTGATAATATTGGTGATTCAACTTTATCATGGAAACACCACATCGACTACATCGGTAAAACAATGAAACAGAATTTATTTTCTCCGTCTCCTCCGATCATTTGAAGCTACTCAGCAGATACTCGTATTGTACTATGTGGCTGTTATTCTTTTCTGTGAGTCTTTTTCAGCACTGTAATGCTGTGTGGTACAGCTGCTTGTCCACCTCTGTAAAGTCTGGACTGAAACACTTGATTACTGATAATTACTGATAATAATCAGGTTTTGAACAGTGAAAGTGTACTTATTCTATCTACCAGGCGATACAGTGTTCCATAGTTTAATAATGTTAAACTGAAACATTCTTCCCTACAATCCTTAAACTAAACAAAGAGCCTAATCCATAATTATAAAAGGTATTACAATGCGAGTAAATGATATGTTTTTTTGTCTGTATAATGTCTGTGCTAATACTTTGTGATGATAATGTGTTGTGTTCTAACAGAGCTACTGTTTTTATGCAAGACAAATTTCATATCTTGGATTTGACAAAAGTATTATCTATGTCATGATATGTCATTGAAAAACCTTTTAACTGTACACATTTTGGCTATAGCAATATTCAAATTTTCCACCTCGTCATGTCATGTTATACGCAGTCATCACCTCACAGTGGTTGGCTGCAATTATTTTAGTGGTTGGCTGCAATATTTTATGATTAGCAGGCTGCATATGGTTGACTGCAGAGATTTCTGTGCAGTTGGACCAGGTGTGAGGGAAACCCATCTCAAGCATGGTTATGTATTTACCGTATCAGATGCATTTGTGAAATCGATTAAACAAAAATATAGTGCTTGGTTCCTTTCTCTTGCTTTCCCCAGGATGATACAGAGGTTTGTGACCTGATTCCTCATGCCTCTTTTTGGCCTAAATCCAGCATGTTCATGGGCACTATCTCCTTCAAGCTTGGCCTATATCCACTTTAAGATTATTTGCAACAGGATCTTGCTAGAATATGAGGCCAGTGGGATGTGAGACCAGTGCAATGAGTTTTATCTCATACTACTCTAAAAAAATTTTTTTCGATTCTTAGGTGTTTTCCAAATTGTGTGTATTCTCAAAATTCATAAACAACTAGTGAATGGAAATCCCTATACTGACATGAATAATCTGTATTCTGTTCATCCACCGAGCAGCATGAGTCTTGTACCAGTGGACCACTATTAGAACTTTTTGAGGTGTCCAAATTTGATTCCAATGTGCAGTAATAACTAAGTATGAAAGCTTCATAGGGCAGCAGCATTTGTCTTGACTGTTCTTTTAGAAAGCAAGTGAAAAAATGTTGCAGTCCTACAGATTGTATAGATGCCTGTGTTCGCCAGTTTACTTCAACAAAGATTAGAAAGGTTTAAAGAAACTGTCAATATGCCAGGCTGTGTTAGGGACTATCGTTGTCTGTGGCATTCGTATGGAAAACTCGTCATAATCTGTTTTCTTTTGAAAGCTTAATGATACTATAGTAGTTGTTCATGCGATTGTGTATCTGCTTTTGCATCAGTTACAGTGGATTTTATTAGCTGACTTGAAAGCCAGAAAGCCAGAGACTTTCATTCCCACTCTGAACAATGACTGCCTTTATCTTTCGACCTTACCGTTTGCTCAGCAGCAAAATTAAATTATTAGAGCATAGCTGGCTAGGAATTGCTATATGGATTTGAACTGGAGTAATCCACAGAGAGACAGAGAGAGAGATAGGTTCTCAAGCAGACTGACATAAAAAGGAAGACAGGGGTTGATAGGGAAAAGGGAAACCCAGGCAGAGAATATATGCATGGTTGATTTTGAACCCTGAAATGAGCCTATTATTATTCGTTGTCTGGTTACATCTCTGGGGTGATATGAACACTATATGCAGGCATAACCTAATGATCTGACCACCCGCTACAGCACGCTCAACCTTTTTTCTTTGTCCATCACTCGTGAGGTTGACTTAAGGGCTTAAAAACCCTATGCCTGTCAAGCCATGGGATTTCTGACAGCAGTCTGACAGTGTGTGTGGGTGTGCGTTGTGGGTGTGCTTGTGTGTGCATTTATTCTTAGACAGGTTTGCGTGGCCCCATAAAACATTCATCCTGTTGATAGGGGGCCTGGCTTTGCTCTTGACTTATCTATGTTAGGAGATTTATGCGCTGCACAAATAGTCACTCATACACAAGTGTGAAGCTGTTTTGGTTTAACTGTACATGTGAAACTTGTAAGTTGAATGCCATGATCTTCCTCCTTGTTGTGTTTGTAATACTGTGAATGTATCATGGTTGTGCCTGAAATAAGAAAAATAATTGAACAATAAGTCTTTATTACATTTAATTGTATTTATTTTATTGTTTTGTATGTCAGCTTCATTACAGTTGCTGTTGGAAATCCATTCCATGAGAGATGATGAACTAAAGCAATAATTAATATGAAGTGCTGCTATTCTTTCGCATAGCACATAAAAGATTTCCTAGCACATAGGATACCAAGTAATTAAGTATTTCAGGTGTTATTTTGTCCCACTCTTCCTGCAAACATGTCCTAAGCGTTAAAGGCTTGTTGTCGTCGTCACATTTTTCCTTTTAGAATTCTTCAAACTTTGTCTTTTGGAGACAGGTCAGGACTCATATCCTATTTTTTTACAGTCATACCTTTGTAATGTGTGCAAGATGTGAATTTGAATTGTCTTGTTGAAATCTTCATGGATGTCCCTTGAAACACGTGATTTTTGAAGGCTGTGTACCCTAAAATATTCAGTTGACTGTTCAGCATTAACGCTGCCAGCATAGAAGTGTAAATTAACTTTGCCAAGGATAGAGACTTGTCTCTTTATTTCTTCCTGCTGTGGAGAGTGAATATAAATATGAAAACAAAGTATTAAGATTGAATGTAGTTTTATTGCAGTACAGTGTTTTGTATGAGCATTGCAATTTTTCTGGAGCTCATATGTCATTGTTTCTATATATAATATACTATATATAGTCTCCCTGTCAGGATCTGCTGGCATGCTGCGTGTACTGGAGGCCATATGCTTTATAAGAAGATTGTGAATTATGTTATTTTAGTTGCCAGACTGCTAATCCAGGGTAAACACAAAGAAAGTGAATGGAATGCACAGATCCAACACATCATCTTAAAATGGCAGGACTTGTTTAAGTTAAAAGATGTCAGCTGCTCAAAGTGATTAAGTCTCAACAGAGTCTAGGAAATGGCCCAGAAAGCTTACATACAAAACAAGCTTTTGGCAGTTGATATTGATCACAGCCTTTTTATCTGCTTAGATACTTACTCAGATAGAGGGAAAAGAGAGTCTGGATAAATAAAGCCATTTCACAACACTGAACGGTTAGTCAGACTGTGTTGTTTATGCTGTATTGTAACTCTGTAAGTTATATGTTCAGAGTTGAGTACTTAAAAGTGCTAGATATGTGTAAATTATTATTATTATTATTATTATTAGCTTAATGTACAGGTGCTGGTCATAAAATTCCAATATCATGAAAAACTTGATTTATTTAGCATGTAGTTGATTAGTCTGTGGCACTGCTCAGGTGTTCTGACCACCAAGGTTGCTCCGAAAGTGGCCTTCAGCTGTTCTGCATTGCTTGCTCAGGCTATCCCTTAAATTTTCTGTAGCGTTAATGTCAGGTGAGTTTGCTGGCCGATTAAGAACAGGGATACCATAGTCCTTAAACTAGGTACTTGCAGCTTTGGCACTGAGTGCATGTTAGCTGCAAGAAGCATGAGGTGTGCTAAAACTTCCTGGTAGACAGCTGCATTCACCTTGGAACTCAGAAAACACAGTGGACCAACACTAGCAGGTGACATGACTTCCAAACTATCACTGACTGTGGAAACTTTAAACTAGACCTCAACTGACATGGATTCTGTGCCTCTACTTTCTTCCTCCAGACTCTGTTACCTTGATTTCCAAAGGAATTGCGAAATATACTTTGATAAAAAAACTTAACTTTAGACCACTCAGCAGCAGTCCAGTGCCTTTTGTCTTCAGATGCTTCTGACGCTGTCTTTTGTTCAAGAGTGGCATGACACAAGGAATGCGACAGCTGAAACCCATGTCTTGCATATGTCTATGCACGGTGTTTCTTGAAGCACAGACTCCAGTGGCAGTCCAGTCTTTGTGAATCTCCCCCTCATTTTTTGAATGGGAAAGCTGTTATCCTTATTGCTTGAACAGTTTTTTTCTCTTACATCTTTTCTTTTTCTTCGCCTCTGTATTGATGTTCATGGACACAGAACTCTGTGAACAGTCATGTTCTTTATCAATGACGTTTTGTGTCTTGCCATGTTTGTGTCAGTGATTGTCTTTTTGACAACTGTCAAGTCAGCAGCCTTCCCTATGATTGTGGAGCCTACATAACTATATTGCGGGACCATTTAATGGCTAATGCAGGTGTTTGGAGTTAATTAGCTGATTTGAGTGTCACACCAGGTGTCTTTAATATCGAACCTATTCACAATATTCACATTTTTTCAGATACTGAATTTGGGTTTTTTAATAGTTGTCAGTTAAATTAAAAGAAATAAACACCTGAAATATATCAGTCTGTGTGTAATATATGCGTATAATATACACATTTTACTTTTTTATTGAAATTGATTAAATAAATAAACTTTTTCATGATATTCTAATTTTATGAACAGCACCTGTATATGCACGCTGCACAAACTCAGTTTTTATTTTTAACCCTAAGAAAATAATACATTGCATTTTATGAAAATGAACACAATAATATTATCGAGTCAGAGAGACCGACCTCCTTAGCAGAGATAATAACACAATGCAGGGCCATAATGTGATTTCAGCAGTTACACTGTGAATGGCCATTTTCAAAAACATTTTGGAATGTGCAGCTAGACGAACAACATATGACAAACCAGCTTCTTGTGAAATCATTTAAAAGTCAGTTTAAATCCAGACTAAGCAGCCAGCAATGAAGAGAACCTGTATTGCTATGTAGGAATGTACAAAATACTTGATGTAAAATATGTGTCTGTATGAGTCAAGACTGGGCACAAGTCTATTGACTGTGATGCATGATTTCCCCAACAGTGCATTAATACTGAGTGAATACGTTATTCAGATTAAATTAAAAACTGAATGATATCCTACAAAATCTTGAGTAGCAGGTAAAGCAGAGCTCAGTCTGACCCTTGAATATACTTAGACAATCTGAATTTGTGGAACAGTAAATGTTATATCATCAGATGTGCTTTACTGGCCCTTATGGGAAGCCAGTGAATATTTTCAAGTTGACTTGCATGTCTCCAGCTTAAACCTTCAATAGTATCTCAGACTGTTCCCAGGTTGCTTGTGCTCTTCACCTTGTCCTATAGCACTTGCACTCTGAGCCTCTTCAGTGGTGAAGAGCAACACCATTAGAGTGCGTACTTCTTTCTCATCCTGTCTGTCTCTCTCTTTCCAGGTACACTTCTCACTCTAGCACATTCCCATTTTGCCACGTTTACCTTTTCTTTTAAAACTCACTACTCGTAATTTGTTCCCCTGCCTCCCCAGTGCGTCAGTGCTTCCCCAATTTTAGTTTGTTTACATTTTTGTGGAGATACTGTAATTATCCTCTCATTATCACGAGACTAATGCATAGCATAATAAACTTTGTCTACACGTGTATGTTTTTTCATGGATTACTTGTATGCTGACTCAATTACTTTTTTTCCCAGACACTTGGTCCTGTGGCTGAACCTGATCAGCATGCTCCTCTCTCAGACATGGTTGACTCTTCTGTCTCCATTACCCCGTGCAGACAGAGGAATCAAGTCCAGTTTGGCCCAGCAGTAACGTTGTCCTCTACCCAGCCTACCTCAGCTGCCACCTCCTTCTTCATTAGGTAAGAGCAGATTACTGTATGGTATCTGTTAACCCTCTGTTGCATGGCTTATTGCTTAACCATAATAAAATGTGTTATTGTGTTTTTATTATGTTAAAATAGGTACATAATAGAAATAATTGAAGTAAGATGAATAAATAAACAAAGTTGGTCAATTGTTCACTTCTGGCAACATCCACTATCTTCTACCTAAAATCTAAACGGGTGGCCAAATTTGGGCTCAAGGGCCGGACAACCCTAGACGGTGCCACTGCATCGTAGAGCATAACACAGTCACACACATATTCACACATGCAGGGCCACTTCAGAGACACCAATTCACCTAAAACACATGCTGTATCTTTGGAGGAAATCGTAGCACCCGGAAACAAATCCACACAAACACAACATGCAAACTCCACAAACGAATTTCCCTGAGCGTCCCAGCCAGGAGTAGAATCTGTGAAGCGACTGCGCCTCCCACTGCGCTACCCACCCTGGCGCCCTAGATCATATTATAATTTCACATAATAATTTACATTTCTAATTTTATTTTAATAAAACTGATTTCAAATAATTGTTACCATATGTTACCATAATAGTTAATCATTTATAACGAAGAGTTACATCAGGTCTGTGTGAGAGTCTGATGGACGGTGTTACAATGCATGGTGAAACATGGTGCTGGTAGTTTGGGCCTGTTTTGATACATTTGGGCTAGAATGGCTTGTCATCAGTGATTGCCACAATTAATTCTCAATTATTTCAGAGAATTATAAGGGATAATGTCAGGACATCTGTCAATGAACTGACTCTACAAAGAAGTGGGTCATGTAGCAACTTGGAGGAGCTGTAAGTGTGAATTCCAACACCCGGAAGATTTGTCCCGGATCTTACCCTCCTAGCACCCTAGACAATGTACCGGTTAAATTATCAGTCTTTGCATGTGTGAACACAGCAATAAAGGTTATGAGTGAATAGGACAGTAGTGCATTGCCAACTGCAAAAAGTACTCTCTGGTCTCTAATAAGTTATAGACAGAGAACGGGGCAGGGTTCATTTTTACAGCCTGATCTATAAGCACATCCATGTTTTTTTTGGACATAACCTCAAACAATTGGATAGACAGGGAGGGCTTGCTCACTAATAGAAGTCTGAGAGGGAAAATAGACATGTTTTTTCCCTTTTATTCACACGGAATAAGGATAAGAGAACAGGAGGCGAAAAGATGATGGCTGGAACTTTTTATTATGTTATAAATATGAGTTTTTGCCAAAGATCTTTGGTGTTTTTCTTGGCATTTGTACTTAGTTATTACCTTAAGAACTCTAAGCAGTCACCAAATGAGCAATAAAAACCCACAAACACAGTGTTAATATTACTGTTCCTATTAACCATTATTACATTATGAAATAAGGTTAAAGCCTTATATTAATTATTTGCGAGTGTTTCAATTTTATGACCCATTAATAGAATATGTGTGAAAATGTTTTCTTTGCTTTATTGTACATAAAAGTAGACTGAGAGTCTCTACAGAAAAAATGACAGTGCTTGTAACAGATTAGGGAACCTCTTGCTGATCATTTAGATGTAAAAAGTTATGTAAATTGATGAACATTTTTTAAATAGTACAACTTAATACACGTGTAAATGTAGAAATAAGGACATTTCAATACGATTTCCTTAAGTGAAAGTGATACATTTTGCCACTATGCTTTCACACAGCGGAATTGGTCCTCTGCATTTAACCCATCCGCGCAGTGAAACACACAAATACACACACAGAAGTGAGCAGCCAGCACAGCACCTGGGGAGCAACTGGGGGTTAGGTGCCTTGCCTAAGGGCACTTCAGCCATGACTTGTCGGTACCTTCCGGTCGCCAGGCTGGTTCCTTAACCACAAGCTTACGACCGCCCCTTAACAAATCACAAAAGTAATTTGTAAAATGATGAGCTTTTTTGAGGGATATCTAAAAGTAAAATTTAAATAAATCTTCTATGTGAAAGTAAGAGGCATTCAGATGCGTTTCAGTGAAGAAAATTTGAAGAAAATGATAAGTTTTAACAATACTTTTGATATCTCAGTGACATCACACATTGTATTAACTGATTCTTGAAGAGTGATAAAAAGTGAATGAAGACTGTGTTCTGCCATTGTGATTTGATGGGTTTGGGCGTGCACTGGTCCAAGCCTGTCAGATTTTGTGATTGTAGCTCAAAAAATAAAATCAGCCTTATTCACATTAAAGGAGATTTTTATTTTGTAGATTTGATTTATTAAAACTATAAATCTGTGTGTTATGTGTTTCGGGATGCATTTTATTTATAAATGTGTGGAATCATAAGAAGAAAAACTATGAAGAATATCAATATAGTACATTTCATGCCACATAATGCGGTGCTCATAAAAAGCTCTTTCTGCTGAATAATCCTATTGTACACACGAGTTTTATAGTATACAGAAAATACAACTCACACCAGTTCTCCTGCCCTTCATTAGCAATAATTTATGGACTCTCTCCATGAACAAATAGGGTATATCAGAGAAAAGGTGTGAGAAACATCCATCTCATCAGAATTCACTTAGTGTGTGCCAACATCTTGCCCGCTTGTATAACATGCAGCAGGCTTGCTCTACCAGCGGTGCTCCTGTAAATTAAATGTTAATTAGAGTGCAATTAAAGTGGCACAGAGGAGAGAAAGAAGTCAGTTTGGTTGCAGTTTAGTGTCTCTCTTCTTCTACTTTGCTCCTGTCAGTTTTTTCTCAGCATGAACCTTTTGTGTGCATTCATTATCAATTCGGCATTGCATATCTACACTGAAAAATCACAGGCCGCATATGATCACTAATAAAGTGCCCCCCAAGATTAGTGTTTATGCCACAGTCGCATTGCATAATAGGCAGAAGGCAACATTAGCCAGGTGTTCCTACTCCAGTCATTGTTCAAGTGCTCATGATTTAGCCTTGACCTGTTAAATCTATTTAAGGCCACCAATGCAGTCAATTTTTCGAATGTCCTTCTTTGGCAATATTAATTTAATTTTTATATGAATCCTCCTGTTTAGTTTCTTTCATGTAATTATGTCTTAGTATATTTCGTGTGTTAAAAGGGATAGTAGCTTGTATTCAGCAGGCTCTCAATGTTTTACATTTTTTTAGTTTTACAAACCATTAATTTAATCAATTACCTACCTCGTAAGGCAAACAGTAACATTTGGAAAAGTTTCCAGAACGTGAAATCGGTTCAGCTGGAATAGTGATGGAAACTATGGCTCCTTGAAATGAGCTTGAGCTTTTGTCTCTGTTCATTTTAAAGAGTTCAAATTAAAGGCTCATTGTCCTTTTATCTACGATGCTACTAGGTAGTGTATAAGCTTCCTAGGGCAACTGGTAGCCCTTGTTTCATCCTAAGCAGACATACATTAAGTGGTTTATTATCTTCCAGTTAATCTACAAGGGGTTGCGGGCCAGCCATTGCCCACATGGCAACTCTCTAAAATGGATCACTTGGAGAAAACATGCATGCATACATTGAAACTCCACACAAAAATTTCCCAGTTTGCTCCCACCAAGGGCATTGGATGCTTGCTGTAAGGTTACAGCACTACGAACTGCGCTAACATGCCAACCCAGCAGCCATTCAATCAAATCATATTAGTCACAAACAACACAACATGGACACACACCGTGACATGCGTATCAGAAAGGATATATAAATTACAATGGTTTTGTGATGGAGCGAACTTTGTGTACTGATACACTGATTCAACTTTCCTTCTAGGAATTGTTTTCTAGGATCTCTAAGTGTGTCTTGAAACATTGGGAAATGTGGGTATTTATAATCTTTCAAACATATAATGTAATCATAGCCTGTTGCTATGATTATAGTGTTCGGACAATATTTGGCAGACCTACAATAGTTGCAGGCATCTGTACTTAATGTAGCATCTGTGACAAGTATCTCTATATTTTGAGTTGTTATACAATATGTTCATTTAACATTGAAGCTGCTTTAGACTTTAGATTTAAAATATTAGGATGATTTAGACAAGGTACACACACTACTGAGTTTTGATAGAATATTGAAAATCCAGAGGAGAGTGATAGATGGCTTTTAAAGATCTCAGTATTACAGAATGCTCCTGTTTGACAAGGCATATTATTAGTATATTGACAGCCTCTACAATTGCGATAATGAAAATAGACAGATGTGTAAGCCTTGCTCTAGATTCATGCCGTTCTCTGAGCTAGGGGCTTGTAGTAGATATGAAGCAAGCTAGAATTGATTGATAGTGTATAATGCCTGTTCAGGATTGGCTCACGCTCCATTGGTTTTAAAATAGATGAGAGAGAGCACGAGAGAGAGAGAGAGAGGGTGTGTGCACTATACTGGGAGAAAATACATTAGGAACTGTTGGTTGAGAAATGGAATGGAGAGAGCAAAAGATGGACAGCTGGCGGAACTGATGTTAAATAATGTTTTTTTAAATATATTCTGCACGTACATGTGACAGAAGATAAGATAAATTTAGGAGCATGTTATATACCGATTTGAATTTTTATCAGTTAATCAGATAACCTTTAAAATGGATGCAAATTAATATATTCATAAAAGGTGCATATGCTTATTTGTTTGTTGTTTTAAGAAAGCATGGGTCACATGGCGTCTGGTTAAGACTACAGGTATTTACTGGGATTCATTCTCTGAAAGATGAATCTGTTTACGTTTTAGAGAGCCTAATGTACCTCCACAGTAAAACTTCTTTCCAGGTGACCTTTATTTTAGTTTCTGGTCATTTATTTACCTGGATTGTTTTGCATGCATAATGCATAAGGCATTCCGCGACTGGATTCACACAGACAAAATATACACCATGATAAGAAAGTTTTTACTATCATAAGAATACAATGTTAAAAAAAATGATAACTATTGTGATAAATGTATTAGAATATTTTGTGTGCAGCTATTACATTAAGGGTGCAGTGAATAGTGCTGTGGCCTCACAGCAAGAGGACCCGGGTTCAATCCCTGGGTGGGGCAACCTGGGAATTTCTGTGTGGAGTTTGCATGTTCT
>JAOUQV010000002.1:9315017-9333260 GCA_028565295.1 Aspidoras spilotus | reverse complement strand
CCACCAGGCTTGTCCAATTTAGCCATGAAACCTCCCACACTAAAATGACAGGTGTTTTAGTTTCATTGTCTAACACCTGTACATCAATACAACATGTATTTATAACCACTGTTTTCCTTAGATTATATACTCATATCTGCTTGGGATAGAAAGTCTATATTGTGTACTACAACTTTGTTTCTTTTGTAATTATGCTGTATGGGCTTGTGAAGTGTGTATGCATCTTCACCAGCTAACTAATCTGAAACCTGTTGATCAGACAGGAACACTCCTGTATTTTCTTAAACACCCTGTTTCAAACGATATTTACCATCTAGTGAACCAGAATTAAATGGCGTGTAATACGCTGACTTTGTAAGATTTGACATGTTGATAGATGACATTGCTGGAAATAATGATTTCACAGATTGTTTGGTTGACTGTTTTATTCAAGACTAAATGCATCCATAAAATCTAAACATTTTACACGCAAATCTACATTTTCTTTAATTAGATTCTCAACAAGTGTCTTAACTACCTTACCAACATTGATTAGTTTCTTTGTTAAAAGTTTCATCACACAAATGTCTAAGATGTATTTACATGGACAAAGCGCATGACTGATTATTACTGCACTGTCACTCTTAGGCATAAGGGACAGAATCTTACTATTAGTTACATGGGTTGATTCGTTAGAATGTATACATAACCACGTGGCACCAATCATCTGCCACTGATTTGACAATTTCCATTTGATTCTTGAAATTTTGTAAATGTTTAGCATTGTCATCATGCATGCTAAATTTTAAAATGAGTCTAAAATTATCCACACGTCAGTACATTTATACAACAAACTTTTCATAGTTTACATGCTGTTTTATATACGGTCTGACAGATCCTGGAGTCCGCAAACATTCCCCATTTTATTTTTAATAGTGCTGCGAGTATTTGAACCGGATTTTCAACAGTCAACAGCAACTGTTCCGATGTACTATCAAGCAACTTTTCTATTATCTACTGTAGATTTTCCACAATGTAAGACTCACACTTTAATTCACAGACAACTGTTTCAGCACATCCTACACACACACTTACACACACACACCCCGCCCCATTGTCACACTATAGGTTTTGTGGAGTAGGTTCAGGTGGGTGTGCAATTGGGAAGACCTGGCCTGAAAGGATGTACTAGGACATGTGCGGACCTATCCTAGCCTGTCAATCAAACTGACCTGTAAGTCGTAATTCAGGGGTCATAAATCAGGGTCATAAATCACTCGTTTGACACAAAGTGTTGGATATATATTACTAACAGCATACATATATACAGCATAACAGCAAAGTGGAAATAGGTGGTTGTGGGCTTGTTTCATGTTCATTTCCTCTTGGACATCTAACAGAATGGGCTTAACACTTCTTAGGTACTGCCTCAGGTTGTATCCTGTGCCCTCTGACCTCCTGACAAGAATTGAAAATATTTCAGGTATAAAAAGCACATAAAAGTTCTTCTGGGTAGATAAATGTTTTAGGCTATAAGTGAACTTGCAATTATATATATACAGTACATCTGCAGATAACCTGCAAGGTTCTGGAAGCCCTTTTCCCTTGGCCTTGTTTGCAGAGCTCGGGGCAACAGAATACCAGAAATGACAGATATAGTGCCAAGTTGGAAAATCTTGTAAAACCACTAAGGAACTAATACCACATATTTAGCTAAATGTTTAGAAAAGCTGTCATAATGAGTCAAACTTGGGGCCTGTAACACTGGCAAAGCCATAAAAGTAAAACGAATAGAAAAGAGTGAAGGATAAAGAATGATCTCAGAGTTTCAGTATGGTAATAAAAACGGCAGCACCAGGCGCCCACCCAGCAACTCTGCAAGGGCAGAAACAACCCTAGACAGGGAGGCACTCTATCATAAGACACACAAACACAAAATCACACACTTCCACACACTAGGGCCACTTTAGAGACACCAATTAACCTAGTATGCATACCTTTTAAATGCAGGAGGGAACCGGAGCACCAGGAGAAATCCCCCGCGAACAATGGCGAGAACGTGCAAACTCCACACAGTAATTTCCAGAGTTGTCCCACAAGGGGATTAAACACGGGAACCTCTTGCTATGAGGCAACATTATTACTCACTGTATCGCCATGCCTCCATCACTTTATTTACATTATAAATGAATATTTATAAACTTTAAGAATATGAATTTGACAACATTTAAAATAAGCCACTTGGAATATCAATATGGTGGCTCGTTTATATACTGATATCATATAACAAAACTAAACATCTGGTTAGTTGTAACAACTGTTTTTAGAATATTTATTGGGATGTAATGATACTGTCTGCTGATATTCTCACTATATCTTTCTATGACAAAAGTATTAAAATAATTACAATTGGAATGTCACTGTTACCAAGTTCAAAGACTTTCCAGACTCTGTGGCAATAGTAGGATATAAAATAGTACAAAAAATTAGAACATTATTATTATAAATTATAAATATAATCCTGAGCTTTGAACAAAAGCTTTGAGCATTATTAATCCATTATTAAATATGAGAGGAACAATAAGGACCCTTCAGAAATTAGTCTGTTGTCTGCTGATAAATAAAGAAAGGAACCAAGAGGCAAAGGGTAACAGGATAACCACATCCTTGATGTTTCACAGAGCTATGATTAATGAAGGATTAATTCCTCATGCAATTTGTAAGGTATGCCATATTTCATATATTATGAGTACAACAGATACAGTAGCTAGAAATCTGTACAATACCTAAAACCTCTGAAAACATCCTTCTTCCCAAGAGAGCAGGTAATTATCATCAACTCCGTCAACTATCTCCCTCTGTTCCATTTCTTACTGTCTCCTTTTCATTTTCGCCTTGTATGAAAAGAATAGCCAGAGGCTATGTGCTGCCCCAGGGGGTGTGACTAGAGTGGACCAGACAATTATTTGCAGCATGATGGCAGCTGCCTGGGATGACACTTTTTTTGGAAAGACATCACTATGTCTGTCAGTGTTGGTGTGAGTAAATGAGGTAAAGCATTAGCTAAGCCATGTGTCATAAAACAATGTATAATGGAGTCTTATGACTATTTGACTGTGTGTCTGCTCAGTTGTTGTTAATCATCATGCAACTAAAGCTGACATAGGGACTAGCAATTGATGATGTTCATATCATGATTAAAAAGTAATATCTAGTATATTTCGATAGTCCTACACCAAAACAAAAATCACATTTACAAACCCGATTCCAAAAAAGTTGGGACAAAGTACAAATTGTAAATAAAAATAGAATAAAATTATGTGAAAATTTCAAAATTCTATATTTTACTCAGAATAGAACCTAGATCATATGTTTAAAATGAAAAAATGCATCATTTAAAGATGAAAATTAAGTGATTTTGAATTTTGTGACAACACATCTCAAAAAAGTTGGGACAAGTAACTGAAACAACTGAAACACATGTTTACCACTGTGAGACATCCCCTTTTCTCTTTACAACACTCTGTAAACATCTGGGGACTGAGGAATCAAGTTGCTTAAGTTTAAGGATAGGAAATTAATGTCTAATGTAGGGTTCTAGTTGCTCAACTGTCTTAGGTTTATGATGCGACAAATGTTTTCTATTGGTGAAAGTTCAGTACCCAGACCCTTTGTCAACCCATCTTTTTCCAGCAGCTCAATTTGACGCACTGAGCTATCCAGGCTGCTGAAACACAATTATCACTCTGCTAATTTCACATCAAGCGTTGCTACTTCATATCTACACTATATAATATTTAACATGAGAAAAGTTTTTGTTTACTATATTGAAATCTTACCTTCCTTGTGCACTTAGTTTGAAGTTGGTTGGTTAAAAATAAATGACTTCAATATTTGCAGATTTATTCAGTTAATCTTTCAATTGGTGATTTCTTAACTACTATTCATTCGATATTTTCCAAATAAGAACAAGTTCTCGGATTTTATGCCATAGTCGGTAGCCTTTCCAGATGTAAGAAAGACTGCATTTTTGCTTTTTGCACTTTTGAGCCTCCACCTGTCCTTGGTAGTCCAATGGTAGACCAATGGAAATGTTAATCAGCATTCCTGCATCCTTTTCTGTGATTACCTTATAAAGGCTGCAGCACTAATTACCACATGGTGATGTTTGAATTATGTTTGTTCAATTAATTTCTCTATGCCAGAGCTTTGTGGTTAATAAATAATATGAAGTCACTGCCCAGCAGATAATAACAAAGACCCATTTGGTTGCAAGACATTTTTCTACCGTGAAATATCTTGTCTCTCCCTGCAATAGCTGCTGACTAAAGTGCAATTCAGGTTGTTCTTGTCCCTCAGTAGCTTGAAAAAGGACAGCTTCAAATTAAACTGCTGAATCATCTATGTTCACCATTGTTTGATAAAGTATGATTTATAGCTGAACTGAACTGGTCAGTCCAGTTACAGTAGCAAATTTTGGAATTAGCCACCAATACTATTCGATCAAGCCAAGAAAGGACCATACTTGTCTCTTTGTGTAAGTTCAGGAGCTATTTATAATAGTTTCCACCTTGTCTATTTGTATTTGGATCAAGTCATTTCCCACCTGGTATCAGGAGTTAATAAGTTACCATCAGACCCCATTTACATTTGTCCACATTAAGTGTCAAGCTTGCATTGTCAATACGTTAGACAGCATTTAATGCAATCTTTCTGAGACTCAATAAATTCTTTGACAGACTGGTTTGTCGTCTTTAAGAAAGATAGTATGCTTTGCCATGTTAATGCACTCAGGCCTAAGTTGTAAAATCTATGGATAATAAAGGAATACCCAGATTAAATGTAATTGTTGCTGAAGGATTAAATAGATCAGTTACTGAAAGGAGGGCAATTGATCCATCTTATTGCCACTATCGTCTTCCACTTGCTGGATCAATAAAAAAGGTTTGGTTGTTTGTGCTCCTTTCTTTTTATCATGAGATAATGTGGTATGTCTATTTTTACTCCTTTCACGATGTTACACTTCATAAGTCACATGCTCTTGATCCTTCCTGAAAAAGCCGATGGCACTTTGCTAGAAACTTGTAGGTGGTGGTTGTAACAAAAGGTTTTATGACCATCGTCATGCCATATTTTTTGCCTCGATTTGGTTTACTGTCTATAAGTCTTAGATCTGCTCTTATCTGCAATATAAGGCATCTCTTCTAACTACTGGTGGCACATGACAACAAGGGATCCCCACATAAAGGACCCAGTCGAAGCTTAAGGGACCTCCCAAAATGCAGAGTAGAAAGGGCAACCAATTGTCAGTTTCGAGAAACACGAGAAACACAAAACTGGGCAAATAGCGTAAACCACCAATGTAAAACCTTAACAATTGTCACCTGACACTGCGAAGTGCTTGCTTCTTCATTTGTTTATGCCCTGACTTGATTACACCCCTTCATCTCCACAGGTGTTTCTTATGTGTTTGATTATCTGTACCGGCTATTCAAATGGCTAGTTTTGTGTTTCTTGTGTTTTTGTACCCTTTGTCCATGGTATGTTACAGCCTTAGTTCTCGTTTAGTTTTGTTCTATGTTTCGCAGCACATTTGCTTTTAGGTTTTGTTTCCCGTTTTTTTGTTATCACACTCACATGTGCATTTCCCTAAGGGCGTGTCCCATCTCTCAGTAACGTGCAGATTACCCGTTGGCCATATTTACCAGATGGATTGACCCACCGGAACCCGGGTTGCAGGTCAGAATCGCACGTTCATAGCCCATCCCTTCTCCAAGGACCCAGAGGTATAAGGAACTTGTACCTGGTATGTTGATGCACCGCTGATTACTGCGGTCCTGAGTCATGTTCCTGCAGTCAAGTTGTATGCAGTACGTCAGTGTGCTCCCATCCAGGGGCCCCTCTGGAACTTTATCCTCTTCCTGAACCTGTGTGTCTTCCTGCCCTGCAGTCCATGCTCATGCCCAAGTCATGCCACGTTCTCAGTTCCAAGTCATGTCTTAGTTCTCATATCATGCCCAGTACTGTAGCAGCCCCAGAGACACACCCCTTTTCAGTGCCAACACCAAAGCCACGCCTTTTGTCAGCACCGGTGTCCATGCCAAAGCCACACCTTTCCTCAGCGCTGGGATTCAGGATCGTCCCAGTGTCTGAGCAAAGGTATTCAGGAGCATCAGAGCAAGAACCAGGCCTCGTGTCAGTGCCCACGCACAATCCACGCCTATCTTCCGCTTCAGAACCATGCTATGTGGCAGCGCCAGTACTTATTTTAGATCCGAGACAGAGAAACACCACTTGTCTGTGTCAGAGCCTGAGCCATGCTTTTAATCACCGCTTGCGCTTTATCCAAGTGTTATCTTAGTGCCACAGCCACAACCCTTAGCAGCGGCAGACTCTAGGCCAGTAGCATGTCCCTCTTTTGAGTGGTTCTATGGGTGCCTAAAGCATTGACTATGCCCCCCAAGGTCCAGGACCCCCCCACCAAATCAACATTTTCCCCAAATTCTATTGCTTCACCAATCAACCAACCATCTCCTTCCTCCCAAATAAAAAAAGACTTTCCCTGGACAACATACCAATAATTATCCTCTGCAGTGCGAGACAATAATGAACATAGACATAATAAAAGTAAATACAAAGTCTAGGAAAACCCTTAATATACCCTAAATATAATTAAAAGTATATAAACCCCATCAATTCATTCTTCACTTGGATTATTCCAAAAGGGCTCTACTGAGCATGTCTAAACTTGTGCAGGTATTATTTAAAGAGGTCTAAATATAAATCTTTAGAGGTTAAACTGCAGCCCACTTAAGAATTCTATACAGTAAATCTTCTAGCTTTATACTTCATCTGTAAATGTGACTTTATTTATCAAGCTAGCAAAATGAAGTTATAAATATTTGCAGACGTCAATTTCCTCTGTTTATGTCCAGTAAGGCAGTCTCGTCTTTATCTACAGTGCTACTGATAAGGGCTTCTGAAATGTTTTTCAGTCATGGCATGATTCACATGAACAACTCTTTGCAGTCTGTGAAAGTAACTGTGTGTTATTATTTGAAGACAAGAAACCTGCATACTTCTTTAACTGGATAACTTAATTGAAGTTTTCCTTCGGGTAATTTGCATATTTATTGTATTTAGACTGAGTGAATGAATAAATGGCATATTCAATGTCCACATGGACAAGTAAAATTGTTGAAATTGTTCGTTGATTATATCAGTCTTGACAAGAACATACATAATGACTTTTATTAGCTTATCATATTGTATTTATAATAACTGTACTTAATGCAGAATTTAGTTTGTTCCAAGTTTTTCATCTCTTATCAATGATCTTGAACTGGTTGTCCTTGCAGAAAAGTCTGTTAATATTTGTACTTTACTTTGGTGTAAATTTATATAAAAGTTATATATGGATATGTGCAGCATCATTTTTTTGGTAAAAAATAACTTCACAGTAAAGCAGGAGCTCTACAAGAGATCTAGTTACTTAAGAATCTAAGCCATTTTAGAAGGTATTGTTAAATACTTTTATAGAATATAGTTGTGATATTGATTATCATTACCATTATTGGCACCCCTTAATTTTTTGCACAACCTGTACAATATCTTCAGAAATAAATGGAAATGTACCAAATTTATATTATCAGGATTTTTTAATTGGAGGTCCAAATATAACGAAGAACATTGTTTAGATTGCTTACATGTTGTCATTTTAAAGAAGAAACAGGAAAAAACAGCATGTGCATTAATAAAGGCACCCCTCCTTAATATTTGGTTGCACACACTTTGGCAGTGATAACAGCCTATAAACGTTACTTGTAGCCGTCTATAAGCTTCTTGAACTTCTCAGCTGGTATTTTCTCTTCCTTTGCAGTTTGTTCGAGCTCTTGAATGTTTGCAGGGTTCTTTTTCCCAATGGCAGATTTCAGCTCACCCCACAGATTTTCCATGGGATTGAGAGCAGGACTCATTGCTGGCCATTTTAAACCAGTCAATTTTTTCCTTTTCAGCCATTCCTGTGTGCATTTGTATGTGTGCTTTGGGTCTTTGTCTTGCTGGAGGACCCATGATCTTCGACTCAAACCAAGATTTCTTACACTGGGTAGGACATTTAAAATCTCTTGGTAATTTTTAGATTTCATGATTCCTGTGATACGGACAAGGCCCCCAGTACCAGACGCAGCAAAACAGCCCCACAGCATTAAGGATCCTCCACCATGCTTAACTGTAGGTAGGGTGTTTTTTTCCTTATACGCTTCATTGCACCGTCTATAAACAAACTGTTGGTGTGCATTACCAAAAAGCTCTATTTTTGTTTCATCGGTCCACAGAACATTTTCAGCAATGAAAATTTCAGCAATGGTGTCTTTCTTGGCCTTCACCCATAAAGCTCTGCTTGGTTTAGTGTGCGCCATATGGTACTTGTTGAAACCATGACCCCAGACTGTTCCAGGTTGGATGGCATGGTGTTTTTTCACCATTCGCACCAACCTTCGAAGATATTTCTCATCAATTTTCCTCTTCCCTTCACGTCCAGGTAGGTTCTTGACTGTTCCATGCTTGGCAAACTTCTTACTAACATTGGGCACTGTTGAAACAGGGATACCAAGGTCTTTGGCCTTATACCCTTTGGAGATCTTGTATTTGATAATAATAGCACTTCTGATGTCCTCAGACAGCTCCTTTGTCTTCACCATTGTGACAAAGGAACAGGGAATAACATGTGGCTTTTTAAAACACTGAAGTCATCATTCATTGGGTAACATCTGGTCACATGGGCACTGAAAATTTATCACAGGTGATTCTCATTTGTGATTTAGCACAGGTGAGTCAAAATGTGTTTCCATACTGATTCACTGTAAAGGGAATCCCATTGTTTTTAGTTTTAAATGTTGTTTATCATTTGCTCTTTTGTATCAAACACAAGTTCTCTATAGAAAAAAAGCTGTTACAATTGATTCATTCCATATTATGTACTTAAACTTTATGGGTGCCAATAATGGTGAGCAGGAGTGTGTGCATTCATTTGTGGTTCCACTGTGAGTTCTGAGTGAAAAATGATTTTTAAAGGCCTATAAATGGCATGCCTAGTCTGGTAATACATCAAACTTAATGAAACATGGGACAACATATTAAATTAATCTGCAGGATACTTCAGGATGTTTTTTTGATAAGAAATGGCAGTGCTATTTTGAGAAATTACATCTACTTCTGATAACAACCATAGGAAAAATAATGATGAGAAATGTTTTTAAAGAGGAAACATCAACAGCTAATTATAACATATATTTTCTATATCAGACTGAAATAAGTATATATTTAAATAATAGTATTAAAACATAACGGTTTTACAAATATCTTAATTATGATTGCTACAACATAAAACGTAACAAATATCCAGTGTTAAATATTTATCTATATCTAAATATTTATCTTTTCTCCAAATATCAGAAAACACTGGTTATATTGATTGGGCCAATGTGATATAATAAACATTACTAAGTCATTACAACATGGGACTTACTATAATGTTCTTTGTTTCTTGGATATTACACTACATAGCAAGCACCACCTGGAACATCTCCTCACTATGTGAACTGTCGGAAACTCGGATAACTCTGTGAATAAGCAACAATTGACCATAATTGAATCCATTAGTGGACATTAACAGAGCACTAGTGTGGCACTCTTAGGGTTTATTCTTTTTTATGCTAGCCCATTACTTTTAATCACTTAAGCAAGGCAGCAGGCATAGTTAATTATTCTTTTAACTGCCAGTTTGTTTGTTAATTACAGTCCTAGCTTACACCACATCATATTAGAACTACTAAACTATATTCCAATTTCAGATACAAACCATTAAACCAGGAGCACTACAGTCAACACAACTGCACCTGTCATCTCTCATTTCCATTCAGGAGCCAGTCAATAAACAATCTACATATCATTAGTCTATCAATATTTAATAGCAGCCTACTAAAGGTTTTTTCCTTATACTCAGGTTTGAAATATGTCACAGACAGAGGATGTACTGTATGTGTGTGCTTGGGTGCAAAACAGTCTGCTTTTTGAACATATTTGCTGTCGATGTGATGTTGGTGCATTTGTGCTCATATGTACCCATTTACATTGTTATACTCTACGACAAAATAAAAGGAAACCCAGAAAGCTTTTCCAAACCCCCAAAGGCTTCAACCGTATCTAAACGTATTCTTAACATTTATACTTGTGATTATGTATCTGTGTTTAAGTGCATGGCATTGCACAAGGGAATGTGTATCTCAACCTGAAAGTTAATGACCAAAACAAATTAGCCTTGCTAAAGCACAATTAGAGGAAAGTTATTGCTATATGTTGGCTGTAAATGAGCAAAATGATAGCCTCTTCATCTTTTCTGGATGAGGGCTGTAGACTGAGGGCAGCCTCAGTATAACAGCTTCAGTTTGGAAGGTGACTGGGTTGAGAAAACATTAAAGCTCACTAACCTTGGACTGCTCGAGTCAAGACTTCTTTTAAACAAAAGGGAATTTTGTTTCTAGTCAGTTGTCACCTTTTGACACAAGGTTTAATACGCAAATTTGGTTTAAACTAGATTAAATCTAACTTTTAAATTAGTCGATTTTTGTCATTATAAAAAAACTTATTTCCTATTATAATTCTGTGTCATATTTTTTGATGTTGGCTGAATCAATAACAAATATCGATAATAATTGATAATAATAACTGCAGGAATTAATTATATTGTGAGGTATTTGTGGGATTGCAAATACAATCTGTCTTGGTTTTATGTTTTGATTTTTACATTGCAGGTCATAGACTTATGGACTTGTGTTTTGCAAAGTTTATGGGGTATACATAATAATAACATAATAATAAACTTAATACAGCGTATTATAATAGATTCAATTAAGCTTAAAGAAATGTTATATATATAAAACTAAATTATTGCATGAATTCAAAGCAATTTAAACTTTTTTAAAACAAAATAATCATAGAGATATAGAGCTGAAAAAGATGTGCAAAATGTAACCATTATTAAAGATTATAAATAAAAATTTACTGATGTGAGGTGAGGGTGAGCGAAAGATGGAAAGAGTATTTTGAGCAGCTTATGCATAAGGAGAATGACAGAGAAAGGAGGAACAGCTAGCTCTAGGAGAGATTGGAGTGGTGTTTAATTTAATTATTCAATTATATTCTTAAGAGTGACATGATGCCTGAGGAATGGAGGGAAAGTGTACTTGTACCAATTTGTGATGTGCAGTGTTGTAACAATTACAGGGACATAAATTTAATGAGCCACACAATGAAGATTTGGGAAAGAGTTGTGTAAGGCTTAAACAAGAGGTGACTGGAGCAGCAGTATGTTTGCATGGCAAGAACACCACATATGGGAATTTTACTTTGATAATGCTCCACTGGGAGCTAGAGTTAGAGAGGACAGACTGAGATGGTTTGGACATGCACAAAAGATGGAGAGAGAAAGAGGTTAAAGATGGAACTGCCAGCTATAAGGCAGAGAGGAAGACCGAAGAGGAGATGTATGAATGCAGACATGTAGGTAGCTGGTGTGAGAGCAGAAGTTGCAGAGGACAGAGTGAGGTGGAAAATACTGACTCGCTGTGGTGAGTAAATGAATAAATACAATGGAGCTTAGGTATCCCACATTATCCGATGTCCTATGAATTCAACTCACAAAACGGATACTGTATTTAACATTTTGTTTTTAAACGCCATGCTTTTACAGCCATTAATAGTCAAAAATGATCACCCCTCTGACTGTGGAATTTATTTTAATTAGCTTTAAGAAAACACAGAAAATTACTGTTTTGCACTGCATGTATTTATTGTTATTTATTGTTTGTATTTATTGTTTGTACTGTCGTGTATTTATTGTTCTGTACTGTCGTGTATTTATTGTTTGTACTGTTTGCACTAGTGCACTTTAATGTTGTGTGTCTGGAGGAATGCTGTTTCATTTCACTGTGTACTGTAACACTGTATATGGCTGAAATGACAATAAAACTACTTGAGACTTGAGACAATTACGGTACATAATTTATCAACGTAAACTGAGTGTCAGGAACTCGGCAACTTTGTCAACCTGGCACCTCATAAAGAATTTTTTTCATTTTGGCAACCTGGCACTCCTCAACCAACAGCATCCTGTGACATTATGTGTTGACGGAAGCAATAGTTATGGGGAAGTTATGTGAACTGAATGGGGAACAACTTTGATCTGCGCACTGATTTGACTTGCTATTTAAGTCGGGTTTTTTGTTTAGTTCAGTGCACAGCATTAAGCTTTTAACACGCTATGTGCCTTTGTTTCTGATCTAGTTCAAGCCTTCTTCCTAGTTCCTGGTTTGTATTAGCTTTGCTTTTTCACATAGGTGTTCTTTTGCACATCTATATAAATATTCCTTTCTGCACCTACTTCTGCCTCCTCCCATGTGTTCCCGACTCAACAAATAGACACTTTTCATCAGTCAACAAGCATTATAAATTTCATTATAATTATAATATATACAGGTGTAATATCTGTATCCTAAATTTTATTTCTTTCAATCTGTTTAGCAACAATCTTTCATTGTAAAAAGCACTATAGATAAAATTTTAATAAAATTTAATTGAATAATTATAATCAGAGTGTGGGTCATCTTTTGCTCATAATATCACTATCAGCAACATTCAATTTGTATATTCTAAGTACAGCACACTCTCATTACTGCTTTTACACTGGCAATTTGTTATATTGCACTTAATATAGTTTAAAGTGTAACACTTGCTCTATGACATGTGTGTAGCCCTGTATTATGATAAACTTGATTGGCAGCCGTAATGCCATTGAATGTTTTCTTTTGTTTGTCCAGATTATAGGCGACTGGTGGGGGTAATGAGCTTTGATTAGACTGAACTATAGCACTGTCATCAGATAGCTGAGCTGAGAATATTACCTATTATATAATTGATTCGCTGTGGCAACCCCTGATGAAGGGAGAGGCTAAAAGACAAAGAAGAGGAAGAAGATAATAATTGATTCATAGCTTCCTGATGATAAATATTCACTTACAAAAAATGTATAGAATGTTTGCTTAATAACATAATTAATATGCTGCCAAGACACTTTTGCAGAGCTACACAGAATAGGGAAATATCTTAAATTGCTGTCTAGACAAATCATATCTTGTTTGAATATTATAGCCAAATTAAATTGCTGTAAGATGTTCCATAAAATTGACACAGATATCCTAAATAGTTATTAATTCTTTTTATTAATCCTAGTTTTTAGGGTAATTATTATTATTATTATTATTTTAAGTAGAATGTGTTAGTTACATATATATTATATATGAATTAAGGTTTTATTTAATTAAATTTTATTTATTAAGGTTAAGTATTTGTACCATGTCTATATAATATTTATTATCATGTCTATGTTTATTGTGTTTATAAACTCTGAATATCTGAGAAAATGCAAATACATTTGAATTGTGCATGCTTGAGAGACAAGATGCTCTAAATATTTAAGGATGTGATTTAACTGATCCATTTGTGTGGCTTCTTTTGTTTCATTTAGTTCCTGAAAACTGTGAATAGCTCAAAGTAACCACCCTCTGAATGTCCTTTCTATATGCATTTTCATTTATGGCTCCCCGGATTTTTAGACTGTCACTATATATCTAGAGGTGGTGTCATTATTCAGCTTAATGGTGCATTTTGGAAAGATTTGATGTCTTTAACCTGGGGTGTTGGTACTGAGGTTGGGTCCGTGATAGAAAGGTTGCCTTTCCCTTATGTGATTTTCTCTCACTATGGGTGATGGATGTGCTCATTGATCTCTCACAAAGAAAATGCTCTCTAATTCATATTAATTTTTGATCAAATAGACCCCACACACACATTTTAGCACCAGGAGCAAGTCTGTTTTGTTACTGGAAGAGACAAAAAGGCCACCATATTTTATTATGTTTCCTTGCCATGTCACCATGTGACTGTCTATGTTTGCTAACACCTGAAGCACTTATTGAAGTTAGAAAGACTCCAGCTCATCATATTACTTTCAAAATCAAAGAGGGAGAAGTACGTATTTGCCGTACTGGCAATGAGTGACCTACTAAACAGCTCCCTGGTCTCCCTTTAACCATGCACGTCTTTCCCTATGAACTCATCCATGGGAGCTTTGTTTCCTCAGAGAAGATTTAATTAAACAGTCTGTATGTTTAGGAGATTTTAATCCCCTAGACTCAGGTTATCTCCATAGCCATACCTTGCTTAGGCCAGGGTCTGGAACAGTAAAGCCTGGATTAGAGCTTTACTCCTGATGCTTTGTGTATCAGCTCACTCCTCTTTAGGCAGATTAAGTGAATTCAATCAAATATGTAAATATGGCAGATTACTCTTTTATGAGAGTGAAGGTACCTTTGTGCCCACAAGCCAATAACTGTATAGCACTGAATATCTTTAAGCCAGCACTTAAATAAAAAAAAAACTTAAATTTAATAAACTGGAGTCACCCATAGTACCAACATATTTATTTTAAAAACATATCTGTTTTCAGGTTGTTATACAATCTAGCTATATTAATCTGATATATTATATGCTTCACACAGTCTCTGACTTGTCTTCACACTTCACATGATACAACACTGATTGTGTTGTTGCTGAGTCTGTTGGGTAGAACAGATAAATCCTTTTTTAATATTTGATTTATTATAGCAATAATAAGAAAATACGAGTTGTTCATTCAATCAGAAAATAGATTTTTGTTTTTGGTCTGGTTTAAAGCATGTTGCTTTTGTGCTGTCACAGTTCATTACACTCGCATAGTGCCGAAGAAAAGAAAATATTCATTAGAAATAAACCTTAAAGGAAAATTCTTATGCTTTGTTGAATGCCTGTACAGTTTACAAAAAACTATGCACTATAATACACATGCCATTTTATAAGGTACACCTGTACAGTTGCTTGAAAACACACATACGTAATCAGCCAGGGCTGCAACTCAATACATTTCGGCATGTGGAGGAGGTCAAGGCAACTTGTTGTCAGCTATCTGTTTTGGGGGTATGGTCCAAAAAAGAAAAAAAATATTCAGTGAATGGCAGTTGTGTGGAGAAAAATGCCTTGTTGGTGTCAGAGGAGAACTGGCAACCTGGTTCGAAATTACAAAAAAACAATGGTAACTCAAATCTTCTTCTTCTTTTTGCCTCTACCTTTATCAGGGGTCACCACAGCAAGTCAGTTTTTTCCACCTCACTCTGTCCTCTGCATTTTCTGCTCTCTTTGTTCTTCTTTTCTGCCTCCTTCCTAACAACTCCATCTCTAACATCATCCTACCAATATTTCTATTATCCCCCTCTGCAGATGCCAAAATCATCTCAGTCTGCTCTCTCTAACTTTGTCCAACATGTGCTGTTCCTTTAATGTTCTCATTTCTAATCCTGTCCATCCTGGTCACTTTCAAAGAGAACCTTAGCATCTTAAGCTCTGCCATCTCCAGTTCTGATTTTTGTCTCTTAGTCAGTGCCACCGCCTCCAAACGATACAACAATGCTGGTCTCACTACTCTCTTATAGACCTTTTATTTCTCTTTTGCTGTAACCCCTTTGTCACACATCACTCCTGACACTTTTCTCCATCCTCTCCATCCTGCATGTACTCGCTTTTTTACCTGTTTTCCACACTTCCTGTTGGCTTGGACATTTGATCCTAAGTATCTGAACTCCTGCACCTTTGTGACTACTTCTTCCTGTAGCCTGACTGTTTTACCTGTCCCCCCTCATTCACACACATGTATTCTGTTTTACTGACTTTCATTCCACTACTTTCCAGAAGATACCTCCACAAGTTCTCTACTAGCTATATTCTGTTCTCACTTCAGAACATAGGATTGTCTACAAACATCATAGTCCATGGCGATTCCTGTCTGACCTTATCTGTTAGTCTGTCCATCACCAGAGCAAATATGAAGGGGCTCAGATCAGATCCTTGATGCAATCCCACCTTCACCTTGAAGCTGTCTGTAACTTCTATATCTCAACACTGTGATGCAGTTCTCATACATGTCCTAAACCAGTCTAACAACATTTTTTAGACACCCCAGACTTCCTCATACAAAACCAGAGTTCCTTCCTTGGCACACCATCACAAGGCTTTTCTAAATCCACAAACACAGTTGGCTCAGCTATGGCTAGGGACCAAGAGATCGTTGGTTCAATCCCCTCTTTAGTCAAGTCATGGCTAAAGTGCCTCTGAGCAAGGCACATAGCCCCCCCAACTGCTCCCCATGTGCCTCAATGGGGCAGCACACTGCTCCAGGTGTTTACACCTGGATTGGTTGAATGTAGAGAACAATTTTTCTCCGGAGATTAATAAAGTAATCAAAATCGAATCAAGTTACCTTCCCAATAATGCTCCATCAGCATTCTCAAAGCAAAAATTGCATCTGTCGTACCTTTCGGCCTGTCTGTGTAATCACTGTTGCTGCTTCTGCACAGTCATTTGGAAGCTATTTAATACCACCCAAAGCCTTTCTCTTGGTTGTTCCGAACTCTCCTCTTCCTAATCAAGAGAGTCATCCTGCAAACCACCATACTATGCTGTCTAGCTACACTCCCCCCTAGCCATTGCCTTAAGGTCTCCAATCTTTTTAAAACAACCTTGTCTACACAGGATATAGTCTACATGTGTGCTCCTGCCTCCACTCTTGTGGGTCACCCTGTGCTATTTCTTCCTTTGGAAATATGCGTTTATCAAAGTCATTTCCATCCTCTTTGCAAAATCAATCACCATCTGTCCTTTTACGTCCCTATCCCTAACATCAAACCTGCTCATCACCTCATCGTCTCCTTTGTTTCCTTCACTAAAATCTGCACCAATCACCTCTCTCTACTCTCTGGAAACCACTTCGACTTCCAACTGACATTCACTATTACACCCTCAGTTTCTAGCTTCAAACTCTGAGGGTTGCTACCCTCAGTCTTACTCTCCAGACTTTCCTGTACTTTCTGCTCACTCGCATCCCTCCTCGTCATCTTCGCCTATTTATTTTTGGCAAATGTTTAACACCGGATGCCCTACCTGATCCAACCCTCACCATTTACCCAGGCTAGAAAACCGGCACTAGAAATACACTGGTTTGTTCCCTCTAATGGCTGGTTCAGTATCTCTGAAAATTATAATATTGTGAAAATATTATAATTTTCTAATCAGCTAATTAACTCAAAACACTTTCAATGGCCATAAAAATATCCCTGGAAATTTTACGTTGTAAAACAAAACCCATTCAAAAATGTGGGAGAGAGTCACAAAGACTGAACTGCCAGTGGAGTCAGTGCTTCAAGAACCACCGTGCACAGACATATGCAAGACATGGGTTTCAGCTGTTACATTCCTTGTGTCAAGCCACTATTGAACCAAAGAGAGCGTCAGAAGTGTGTAAAAGCAAAAGGGCCTGGAATAGTGCTGAGCAGTCCAAAGTTAAGTTCTGAATGAAAGTAAATTTTGCATTTCCTGTGGAAAAAAAGAAAGAGGCAGAGAATTCATGTCGCTTGACGTCTAGTTTTCACAGTCAGTGATGGTTTGGGGAGCCATGTCATCTGCTGGTGTTGGTCCATTGTTTTTTCTGAGACACATTGCTGCAGTAATTTGGGCAAAAAGCAGCCCCACCTAAGTGCTGTATAAATATGAATCTGTATATTTTACAAGTGTCACTTTTTCAATGAAATTACTGAAATAAATCAACGTTTTCATGCTACTCTAATTTTATGACCAGCACTGTACATGTTTATTGCTCACTGAGTTGCTGTATCATACCAAATTCAAACATAGTTTAAAATGTGGATGAATTTTCTCCTTATCTGTTATTTCTAATAGACCACTTCAAAGTTAAGGGGCATGAAAAACCACAGAAAACTCATCACTGAATCTTTACAATTTTTTTCCACACTAATCCAGAGTGACATTTTCTCTCAGCGCTTACATATGAATTACAGGATTACCAGCACCTGTCCATCATATACGTGAATCAGTTCTCAAGAAGGATGATGAACTAAGCCTTTACTAATACATTTTATATGCTGTCGTGACTTTGTCTTGTGGGAACGGCTTTGGAAGTGCTATGTTACTGGGAAGACAAATCCACTCGCTTTTGCTGTGTAAGTGGAAGTATTAAACACCCATTAAATTCTGATTATGTGTCTGAATCGTATGCACTGAAATGTTTGTAGCCAATTTGTGCTGTTGCTATATACGTAT
>JAOUQV010000002.1:9301055-9314917 GCA_028565295.1 Aspidoras spilotus | reverse complement strand
CTTGTCCAATTTAGCCATGAATCCTCCCACACTAAAATGACAGGTGTTTCAGTTTCATTGTCTAACCCCTGTATATATATATATATGCCCAGTGTTGATTTCAGAAACAACAAACCCCATAACCACTATTTATGTAATCAAATAAAAACAATTCCCTGATGGTAAACTAAAGAGCTTTATTGTATACAGAGTTTATACCTGCTTAAAATCAATACTGTACACTGTTCAAATATTTATGAAAGAAAACTAATTACATTCATTAAAATTAATGCCCCAGATATCATTTTAAATTTTATACTCTTTATTATTACAGAACATTACCATTTCATATTGTGTCTGTCAAAGAAAAACTATTTTGTGTTTAGGTTTTTATAACTCTTCTATATGATCCTCCATTCACAAGCTTAAGTGCTAACCTAGGCAAGTGTTCTTCCAGATTCATCAGCACTAATATCCTGAAACCATGATCAATTACTCTTATGTGTAAAAAAAATTCTCACACATGCGGAGGCACATGATATTTATGTGACTTAGGCCTATTGGGTGTTGGTGCCAAAATAAAATGCCAGGAATCTGGATGTGTCTCATGATTGTTTAGCATTGAACAAGAATTCACTTGACTTCAACGAGCACTAAGCGTTTAAAAAATCATGTCTACTTTTGTCAGTCAAGTTACTGAACTAAACTGCGGATAATATTTAATGTATTCCTTTCCTTGCCTTTGCACTTTCTACTAATGGTGCCTTTACAGGCCATAACATACAACTAATGATGGGGAGTTTATTTCTAGCAGAAAGACAAAAAATAATACTTAACAGCGCCTAACAGACAGGTGCATGACTCACATATGGGCATGTGAGGCAGAGAACGACCAGCAAAAAGCATGCTCCAAAAAATAGTTTGTCTTAAATAATTGGTCCAAGATTATTTATAATAACATGATCATGACCAAAGAAAGGGGGACTGAATCAGAAATATTTTTATTTAAATAACCATACCATTTAAATATCACAATATATGTCGTTAACTAATGTAACTGTATTGTTTTGGGTAATTAATAGATTGGATATAGTGTCTTGGGACAAACCCCCCCAAGGCTGGCTGTCTGTATTAAAGCTGATTCACAAAAAAACAATATCCGGTTTTTATAAATGAAAAGAAAGGCAGGAAAGAGACAAGAAATTAAATAAGGGAAAGCAATTGCTCATAAATTTCTTTCCCAAGGGATGGAAGCCGAAATGTGAAAGCAAATATCCTGAATGAACTTTAATTTCAATATGATCTCAATTGTCAGTGCTAAAACTGCAAAACACAAACTTAGAAATCACCATGTTACCTTTATTGTTTGAATTGCAATAGTATACTAAGAGAAAATTAAATATTTAATATTAGGCCATAACCTACATAGGCTAATAGCCTAATTTAGTCTCTATGTCATAGGTTCATAAGGGTAGCTGTCGGATTAGTAGCAAAGCTACTTGTGAAATGCATAGCACTCAGTTTCAGAGGGTGATGCAGCAACAGACCCCTTATCTTAGTTTAAAATGAAAGCACATGAAAGCTTTTACTTTAATGTGTTAAGCAATACTAAAGACACTGCTTGTGCCTAGGGCCCAGAATTTGGTGTTAAGCCATTGATCATCACATTATCTAGCTATCATTTCTGTATTTACAACTATGAAAGCTCAACGATCATGTTCCTCTGTATGTTTATTGCATAACCCTGCATGCATTAATAGAGATTTTAATATGTAAAAAAGACACCTATATGGTTGAAAAGTAGTCTGCACTATAGTCATATTCTGTTCCATGTATGCGTACTGATACATGATAGAGAGCTATGTGCATGTATATATAAATACTCAAAACTCGCAGAAATTAGGATGCATAAGCAATCACAGACAGAATGTTCAAATAAAGGTCACTGCTGGTACAGACCCATATATGTGTGGTGTACATTACCTCTGAACTTTGACCTTTTGTGTTTCAAGTGTCATGTGTTTTTTGTAGCTACCTATCACATTATAGAAATTGAAAAACAGTATGAAACCCAGACTGTATAGCTTTCATGGAATAGTGGTAAAAATCTTAATTACCTCTCAGCTCATGGACCTGATAAAATGCACACAGAGAAGCACAGGAAAGTAGTCTGCCATATAGTAATATTCTGTGTTATGTGTGCGCACTGATACACGAAGCTAATGTATGTGTGCATATATAAAAAATACTCAAAACTCGCCAAAGTTAGGAAGCATGTGCAGGTCCTGGGAAGCCTTTAATGAATATAAAAAACATAAACAAGAAGTAACCATGGAAGGCCAAAAGGATGATTAACGGGAGAAAACAGGAAGACAGGAAAACAAGCAAACAAAACTATTTCTATCTTCAATTCATTTATTTGCACAAGTTAAAACGTAGATTGTATTGAAAGTACAATAGCTTCGTCGATATTCAGCAGATATTTTTATGTTTTTCACATAGCACTACATCACACGTCTTGCTGCTGACACTTTCAAAGCACGCACAGTAAAATTTGGCTATTATACTCTTAATTCTTATTCATAGTTAGTTTGGTTAACATGTTTTAATGTAGACCAAAAATACACATTATTAACATATAAATTGTGTATGTGGTCATATGCCAGTAGTTTCTGGCCTGCTTAAATTTAGCCTCATTGCATGCTACTGCTAACAGAGCAGAATAAAATGCTGCCTGCTATCCCTTATTGCATTTATTATTTTTGTATCAAATTATGTACCAAATGCACCTATGCACCTAACTCGGTCTTATATAATATTATGCATCCCAAGATGTGTAAAAAAACAGATTAAATTGATTCTACATGGTTTTCTAGACTACCTTAATCCGAGGATGTTATAGTGATAAATTGCTAATAAAAATCAAAGATTTTCAATAATGCCTAAGCGTATTATTATATCTGCCCATAACAAACTTTTTATATGACCTTGTTTCATGCTTTCACAACTGGTTGCTTTTAGCATTTAAATTAATTAATGCATGATGCATAATTCATAGTATGTCCTTAGGAGAATTATATTCAGAACTATAAAAGTACATATGGTGTTCATTGCTATTTTCTTTGCCAGGGTCTGTCTTTTTGTTTCACACTTTTCCCCGGTTGTCCATTCATGTTCCGAATCATAACTGTGTTGGGATTCTGTTTGTTTATATGAAATACGCAATCACAGGCAGAATGTTCAAATAAAGGTCACTGCTGGTACAGGCCCATATGAGGGTTGTGTACATTACCTCTAAACCTTGAACTTTTGTGCTTCAAGTGTTATATGTTTTTTTCTAGCTACCTTTTGCATAATAGAAACTGAAAAGCAGGATAGCGCACAGACTGAATAGCTTTCATGGAATAGTGGTAAAAATCTTAATTTACTCTCAGCTCATGGACCTGCTAAAATGCACATAAAACAGAGAAGCTTGAGAACACAACTGGAGGCAGAAGGTCTGATCAGCAGATTAACAGGTTTGCATGAACTTAAATCATTTTCTCATCCGTCTCTTCACTACTTGAACATCAAAATATAATCTCCAGTATTGTAATTTATGTGCATCACTCATATTCTTATTCTCTGACCCTGTTATGCAAAATAAATCAGTGAGCTTCAATTTATTCTCTGTTTAGAAGGTTAAACATTTGCCATGCTGATCTGTGGCAGCCATCATCATACACCTTGTCAGCATTATATCCATAAACGTACCACTGTAAGAGCATAGAACAAACAAGCTGATATACCCATCCATAACCTTATTATGAGGGTATCACTGTGTCCTCCACTAGTAGTGGAAGAAACTGGGGGGAGTGTTGTGGTTTGAGAAAAGGGCTGATCGGCAGAGGTCAGTCTACTATGTAGGAATACTAATGTCCCCTCCCCCTGTCATTTAATCTGTCACAGCACCAGAACAGCAAAATGTGGACAGAGATATAGACACAGCGTTTCCTATTTCAGAGAAATCTCTGCAAAATCTGCAAATGTATGTATCAATCTGGTATCAGGGTAAAAAAATGTCTTACTTCTTATTATAGAGCTACAATATGAGTAATTCACTGAGTTGCAGTATGACAAAAATTGGGAAGTATATATATGGAAAGTATGTATGTATATAGAATATCTTCCTTGGAATTGGGTCCATTTTAAATAAGCCGTGGCCCAAAGACGACGTCTGCGCTTCTGGATCTTGTTTAGACACGGCTTCTTCTCTAAACTATAGAGCTGACAGGGGCGAATGGTTCACAGATAATGTTTTCTGGAAATATTTCTAAGCCCATTTTGATACAGAAGCATGCCTGTATGTGATGCAGTGCCGTCTAAGGACCCGAAGTTCATGGGCATCCAGTATGGTTTTCTGTCCTTGACCTGTACGCATAGAGATTCCTCCAGATTCTCCAAATTTTTGATATGTTCAAACTCTTTGCAATTCTGAACTCCTTTCTGATATTTCTCCACTATTTAAATTGGGGGTTGGTGATCCTCTTCCCATCTTTATTTCCGCCATCAAAATGCTCTTTTTATATCCAGTCATGTTAATGACTTATTGCCAATTTACCTAATTAGTTGCAATTTGGTTTTGGATTTTCTAGCCTCTTATAGCCCCATCTCAACTTTTTCGAGATCGGTTGCTTTCACGAAATCTCCAATATCTATCCAATATTTGGCCAAAAATTTTAAATGTCTCTTTTTCGACAGTTGATATGTTGTTTATGTTCTATTGTAAAGACAATATCAGTTTAAATTATTGCATTTCCAAAAGAATTTGCTTTCCCATCCAAATTATCGTAATCAGGTTTTCCAATCACTTCCATGGCCACAGGTGTATAAATGCTTCAGCATACCTATACATTTTGGACAATTCCATGCTCCCAACATTGTGGGAACAGTTTGGAGCTAGCCCTTTCCTCTTCCAACATACCAGAACACAAAGCAAGGTCCATAAAGATAAAGCTGTTCTAGCTGCAAAGCGTGGACCGGCATCATATTAAATCCTCAAATGTGGGTCTAAATATATATTTATATCAATATATATATACACATACACATGGTGGGTCATTTATATGGATAAATACAGGGTGAGCCATTTATATATATAATATATAATATCTGTATGTATCTATATAAATGGCCCACCCTATATATATTGTGTGTCTGTGTGTGAATTCCTGGCACAGCCTTTTATAGACTTAATTATGCAGTTATTTTATTCACCATTTTATCATGCTGCTAATTTTAAGTCAATTATTGAAGTGCTTTCATGCATTTGTCCATGATTAATTATTCTTATAATAAAGCTACTATTCTCCTCCCCCTTCATTTTCATGTTTTTGTCCTTTGGCAGCACTTGGAAAAAATTAACTTAAACTTCTTTATGAGCTTAATGCATTTAGACATATGTACATTTAGTCGTCAATGAGCCAGTGTTATGAATTTTCATTTGATCAGGTGTTATAAAAGACAATTATTTTTCGCCATGTTTTTATTTATATTAAATTTTGAATTTACTACAATAATTATTTTGATTTTTGCTGATTCTATGGTGCTAGTGATGCTCTAGCTTCATATAAATTGACAAAATGTCAATATATAACCTTTCCAGTTACATAATGCTAATTAGCTAACTCTGATTGCAATGGCCAGCTGCAAGTCATCAAAGTCAAAAATCAGGTCAGCAAAGACAATCTGAAACATTCTTACAGAAAACATTCTGTGCATTTGCTACATTGGCCATTGGCCACAAGATCTTAACAGTAAGTTCAGTTGGGTAATATGGTTAAGGTAGTAATTGAATTTTAATAATTGAAATGTCTTGACATGTCAACAATATATAGTGTATCCAGAGCTCAGAGCTTCACTTTTTCCACGTTTTTGATGTTACAGCATTATTATTTATTTATTTATTTATTTATTTATTTTTTGTTTAATGTCATCCTCAGTGTCTATTATAATGACAGGAACACGGTCATACTATTAAACAAGTCTCATATCATACACAAAGTCACCTATCAATACGCAGTTAATGACAATTTAGAATTTTCAATATACCTAGCATGCATGTCTTTGAACTGTGGGATGAAACCAAAGCACCTGGAGAAAGCCCAGGGGAACACAGGGAGAACATGCAAACTCCACACAGAAGTTCCCAGGTTGCCCTATCCGGGGATCAAATTCGGGTCTTCTTGCTGTGAAGCCACAGGACTAGTAACGGGGCCACTATGCCGCCCCATTATTATATAAGTAAAAAAAAGAATTTTGCAAAGGTAATAGAAATAAAAAAATAACAAAATCATATGTACATAAGTATGTCACTTAAAAGTGAGCTCAATTTCATCCTGTTTTCATTTCTATTTTTTTTAAACGTCACCTGTTGTAAACCTAGCTGATTGGGCATGATTTGAAAGGACACCACAAATCAAGCCATGAAGTCCAAGGAATTATAAATAGCGCTCCAAGAAAGGTTTTGTTTTGAGGCACAGATCTGGGAAAGGTACAAAAAGATTTCTGCACCAATCTGAGTGATTGGGGTAGAATGTCCTTAGTCAGGGAGCAGGCCAAGAACCTAAGAGTCAGTCTGACAGAGCTTCAGCATTGCTCTGTGGAGAGAGGAAAACTTTCCCAAAGGACAACCATTTCTGCAGCACTTCACCAATCAGGCCTGCAGGGCAGACTGGCCAGATGGAAGCCACTTCTCAGTAAAATGCAAAGGCTTTTATCTTACCTTATGAAACAAATATTGAACTCTTTGGCCTGAATGCCAAGCGAAATGTCTGGAAGTTAACCAGGCACTGCTCATTACCTGGCAAAATCCATCCCTACAGTAAAGAAAGATTGTGGAAGCATCAGGGGTTGTTTTATTTAGCAGCAAGAACAGTATAATGATTAGGGTTGAGGGAAGGATGAATGTAACAATATACAGAGACATCCTTGAAGAAAAACTGCTCCAGAGCCCTCTGGACCTCAGACTGGGGTCCACCTGTTGCGCGTTTTTGTAAAGAAGCTTTTGTTAAGCTTGTAGCATTATTCTCAAAAATTAAAGTCAGCTTTATTGTCAATTATTTCACATGTACCAAACATACAGTGCAGGCATGTGTCAGCAGGGTGAAGAGCAGAGTGCTGAGCACACAGCCTTGGGGGTCTTTGTGTACAATGTGATGCTGCTTGAGGTGATTTGTTGCCAACCTTTACCACTTGTGGCCTCTGACTGAGAAAGTCCAGCAGCCAGTTGCAGAGGGCAATACTGAGCCCCAACTTGTCCAGTTTGCAGATGAGTTGTTGTGTTATTATGGTATTGAATGCTGAACTAAAATCAACAAATAGCATTCTCACATACAAGTCTTTATTATCCAGGTGGGTAAGGGCAAGGAGAAAAGCAGAGCAGATTGCATCCTCTGTAGATAGCCTTGCTCTGTATGCAAACTGATTCTACAGTTGGATGATGGATGAATTTGATGTGGGACATGAATAGCCGTTCAAAGCATTTCATGATGATGGGTGTCAGTGCCACAGGACAGTAGTTGTTGAAGCAGGATGAAGCAGATTTATTTGGCACAGGTATGTTCGAGCAGATTTCTTTGGCACAGGTATGATGGTGGCAGCTTTGAAGAATGATAGAACAATGGCTTGCTCCAGTGCGGTGTTAAAGACGTCTATGAAGACATCCTTAAGCTCCTCTGCTCAGTCTTTCAGCACATGACCAGGGATGTTGCCTGGCCCTGTTGCTTTGTGTATACTTATTGTAGCTAGTGTGTTCTTTACACTGTCTGCAGAGAGGCGCAGGATCTGGTCATGGGGGGTGGGGTCTTCTGTGGGCATGTATTATTGTCTGCTTCAAAGCATGCAAAGAAGCTTTTCAAGTTTTTGAGCAGAGAGATGTTGCTCTGGCAGCTCATGGGCTTGTAGTCTGTGCCACGCCATAGACTCTTTGCATCTCTTCTGTCCCTGAAGTGGGTGGTTATCTTGTGTGTGTAATCCTTTTTTTCTTTCTTGATGACCGGTGACAAGTTGGCTCTTGCTGGTTTCCAGCCAGATTCATTCCCTGCTCTGACAGCGTCATCTCTCTCTCTCTCAGCAGCTTGTGGGCATCGCCATCGCAATAAAACTTGATGCGCAAAAAGACTCAAAGCTGTAATTGCTGCCAAAGGTGTTGAAACAAATGTAACATAGGCTGTGAATACTTATGTACGTCATTTTTTTTAAATATATTTTAATATTATTTTAATAATTGAAATCAAACCTTTTTGTCTAGAATGAGTGAAAATATGCTTCTTTTTAAAGATAAAAATACAATCAGATTTTATATGATGCATACAAGCTTCAAACAGCAGATTTCAGTTTTTTAAACAGTAATACACACATTTCATTATTAGTCTCAAATGGAGATGGAAGTGGACCCACATTCAGATGATACACGAATCTCATTCATATCATGAGTACATATATTGTAGACAAGAAATGTCTTTAATGCCATTAGTTCCACTCTAGCATGTCTTTTTGTAAAATACAATGCTTAAAATTCCAGTTGTAGGATTTGATGATATGAGGAAAAAATGTGATATGGGGGTTAATATGGCAGCTTCATGTGCTTTAAAGTGATTTAACCTTTGTGTGCATATCTGTTAAATGACCCTGTAAGAAAGAAATTGTGCCTGTGCCGTATTTAATTAAAGACAAAATACACACATTTAAATATGCACCTAAATGTATGTGTCAGGGCTGTCACCTATAAGGGATGTCATTCACGTGGATTTATCTACCAGTGGCAACCCGTGTTCTGCACAACACTTCCTGGCGCAATCATGTGATGTTTCAATCAGCTGATTAGACTGCTATTTAAATGGTGTATGATTTGCAGCATTAAGAAAAATATGGACGTGTTTCGGACTATGTATGTCATGGTTCATGATCTCTGTGTGTTCATGTTTCCATGGACTAAGTATCTGGAATGGTAATCCATGTTTGTTTATTCCTTGTTTTGTTTCTAAATTTGAGTTAGTGTTTTGTTTTTGTGTTTTCTTACACTGTAAATGATCAATCTCTGCACTTACTAGCACATTCTTCCTGAGTATTATTGAGGTCACAAACTGAAACCTGACAGTATGTGATTTGCCTTTTTGTGAACATTTAGTTGGAGGAAATTTGGGCTTTAGTCTTTTTTTAATCCTCAGCCTGTACAAATTGCCTTGTAGTTAAATTACTAGATTCATTTTTTGTATAAATTCTCAATTCTACTGAATCATAAATTGCTTTCAGCTTTTTAATTGCTGTTAATTATGATTTCCATAAAGATTTCCAGTGAGCCACTCCTGAAGCTCTGGACCCATAATTACATATGTAAATGAGTAGTAATCATGCAGATGACACAGGTCTATCCATGTGCAGGGGACAGCAAACTATAAAGCCTTTCTGATAAAGCGTAGGGCTGATGACTATTTTTCCTGTTATCATTGGCCAAGTGGTTAATTATGCAGCTTAAATCAGTGTCACCTTACACAGATAGTGCAATGCTGAATAATTGAATGAGTAATTACAGTAAATATAAATGGTTTTAATGAGAGACTTAGAGATTACCTACAGCGAAAGACCCTGAAGAGCTTGTAAAATACAATGTGTCCATGTAACACACTACAGTCCATATACAGTCCACAAATTTTTATATGGTATAAGACCAAATAAAAATTCACTTAATATAATGGTGCAGTCCATATACTGACCTGAGTCTAGGTGTGAAAGACATTATGTCCCAACTTTTCAGAAATGCAGTTATACTATATACTGTATACTAAGAAATGAAATTTTATTGATGCACCCCATGCAGTTGTACTCTAATTGTACTCTCATATATATATATCAAATTTTAACATGCCAACTGAAGCCTGTACAGTCACTGAGCACTGCTTGGTCTGACCTTGGGTTGGAAATAGACTTATAATCCTTTACAAATTGATGGTAAAAAAAAACAATTGCTTCTCTATGATGGGTTAACATGCCTGAAGTTTCAAGACGGGTTAACACGCCCTAATTTTCTTCTCTTGTAGGTAAAAACATCAAAACTATACCTTTATTTTGCTCGGGGTAAATTACTGCATCTGACCCATTCATCAAACCCAGGCATGGCATCTTAGGCCATATTAGTATCTATGTGGTAAACTGAGGACAGCCTTATTTGGATTATATGTCTGCTTGATTAGTGTTTCTAATAGAGAATTTGCTTGCTTGTGTGTCTCTTTTTGACAGCAAATAAATTGGCTTCCAGCAACCATTGCTAAAAGCCTGAGTTTAATGCAATGACAGCCATTAGTTTTAGTGGGCCAAATTGATCATGGTGTCTCAACATGGCACGCCAAGCCACTTATTAACCAGCATGAAGCATTTGGTGCTTTCAGCATTTTCCGTGATGATGCTTCATGATGAAATTATTTTGTGTTTATGGAACCACAAGGTGCTGCTGCATCAATGTCATGATGCATCCTGTTCAATTATATTAAAAAACATTATCCTTTGTGCTTATTAGCTTCTGTGACAAATGTGTGAGCCTTTAAAAAGAAACATGTTAGCATGCATGTGAGAACACTGTACAAAAAAAAACATTTTTATAAGATTAAAAGTAAAATCATGAATATTACCAGCAAACATGTAACAGTCAGAATGAACAAAATGAAGAATTCCTGTTCTAAATGTGCTGGGCCGTAATTGCATTATATTATCAATTGAGCTTTAGTCACACAATTGGTCGATTCATTAACTACATCATTAAGTACATAGGTGTCCCTAATTAAAGGTTGTGTGTATATATATATATCTTATACTGTTGTGTTCTTCCCACTTTTTGTCAACAGTTTACGGTAAGCTAATATCTGGTTGTGATGGTGTCATAGAGTGATGATGATCATAATAAGGTGATGATTTTTGGTCATAGACTGTATGCTAATACAGTGAATGGTGCTTTGACACTGCAAGGAGCTCATATGTCTCTGTTTTGCCCTGTGTATTTTCACTTGGCAAATCTGGCCCTGGATAACTGGAAATTGGTGTTTTTTTTTATCCCCGCTCACTCTCAAGCAATTAAAAAGAAACCAGACATTGTGTTTTTCATTGATTTCACAAAGGCATTCATGCTAAAGCATGACCAAGGAGACTTTCTGGAAGGCAGAAGTTTGTAGCAAGTGAACTCTTTCATATATTTAGGATGTAGAGTAACAAATGATAGTAAAATTGATAATAAATATGGAAAAAAACAATTGAATTAGCACCAGCACAAATCTACAACTGATGAAAGCCATCATCTGGCCAGTAGCCACATATGGATGCAAAGTCTTATTCAGTCAAAATTAGTATTCAGGCTTTTGATAACAAATGATTAAAGGAGTTGTTAATAAACAATAGCAAATATTTCAATGTCTCTGGATATATTTGGCAGAGTAAATTGGAAATGGAAAAACAACCAGGTGTCACAGACCGAAAAGTGTATAGAGTGGAAAGGCGCCATAGAGTGGAAAGGCGCCATAAAATTACCTTCAGTTATATTTCAGCCTCAATCAGTGCTTCTTGAAATAATGAATAAAAATATCATTTTTATATACTTAATAGAATTATCTTGCAAATTATTCATTTATATTTCCTTATTTCTTTCAAAGAATAAGGAGAGCATTAGCTCTAATATACTGTATTATGAAGAATATAGCATATAAACAGTAAAAGTGGAAATGCAGCTAAAATAAATGTCATCTAATATCACGTTTACTTTTAATACCACACTCAGTATAACTTTAAATTTTAAACCTGAACAGAAAGGGTTGAGAATAATGCATTTCATATAAATATTTTTGTGACGAGTCTAATGCCCTTGGTTTGGCCCTTTTTTTAAAACTCTGACACACTGATAGGATGAAGACCCTGAAATGAGCATTGCTCGAGTACAGCAGATCAGTGATCATTCTCCTGTGGCATTAAACACCCACTAACAGCATTTTAACACAGCCTGTCTTTTACTGGCCTTAGTAAGGCTACTGCCTCCACGTCACTTTTATCTTTCTGCCTTTGCCCTATGCATTCAAATTGTCCACAAGGACATGGCTGGCTAGTTCAGCTCCCATGAGAGGCTGCAGTCTTTGGGATTATGCTGCTGTTTCACATTGTCATGCAGTCTACCTCTTTCACTTGTTTCCTCCTGTCATTTGTTCTAACACTCTTTTTTTCTTGGTATCATTTTGTCTTTCACCATATTCTCTTAGTCTCCTAGTCATCTGCATAATTGTCTTCATCTTTTCCTAGCTGCAGGTTTCACCCGGCTCATCTGTTTTAAAGCCATTTAAGTTCCATTATTCTCTTTGAGTAGATATCAGCTTAATTTACTAAATTTAGCTCGTTCAAATATGATAATACACTGATTATTATTTATGTGTGTCTATTTCTCCTTCACTCACATTGTTTTCATTATAACATCTTCTATATCCACTTCAGAGTTCTGTTGCTGATCATCCTGGTGCTCATATCAGAGTCTGTCAGAGAAGGAGTAGGCACCCTTTGCTTAACTAATAGCTCCTTCATCATAGGCTGCTCAGTGTCAGTGAAGACTTCCTTTTTATTGCTCTTTATTTTAAATTAAACAGCAGTAGCAGCCATCCATCATGGCCAGTCCTGACCTTTATCAAAGGAGATGGCTGGGTGCTTACACACATCACACAGCTCATATGCTGTGCTGCCATAGGTGGTCGTATGAAAGACACAAAAAAAAAGAAAGATCTTGTGTATGCTTTAGCAGTAGAAGGTCTCAGTGCTGCACAGTTTGATATTTTAGTTGATCATGACTTGATTAATTTGTTAATTAAACATCTATGTGACTTGATGTGAATCAGGCGTATAAGCAAGAACTGTTCCATTCAATTCTTAATTCATCTCTGTTTATAATAAGATATTCTGTATTTTTTGGTTATAAAGGGTTTCCGGTAATTTCTTATTGCATGGTTGATTTGTATTTAATGTACTTATTAGGTACTTAAATATTCTTGCTCCAAAATTTCCACTTTTAGGCTCTTTTTTTATACTTTGCTTTAACAAGGCACTTTGTAGTGAGTGCTTTGTCCATTATACATTTTATGCTGAGTGTGTGTGCGTGTGTGGGGGGAAATTGCACTGACAATTTGCATGTAGAATTACAGTGTTAAAAGCAGGAACTGAGTGACTTTGTCAGAATAATTGCAGGTAGGATGATGCACAAATGCAGAAGCATAGATACATTTTGAGTCGATTGTGTTATAATGATAACCAGCATCGACCCAAGTATGCACATGGCAGCACAAGAGGGTAGAAGAGGTGGATATTTTGTCATACACTTCTTATTTTCCTCAGTGTTTATTCTGTAAATTTGTTAACTCCGCTTATCAACAATTGTCCTTTATGCAGATCAAGATCTAGACACCGAAGCAGCTATAAATCAAATCAAATTGTTTTTGTCGCATACACAGTTCAAAATGCAGTGAAATGCACAACGAGTTTCAGTGGAACTGCTGGGATTCAAATCTAAGATCTCCTGTTTACAAGACAGGTATGTCAACCAACTAAGCCACAGAACCACATTTAAGTTGGATGTAAGTGTTAAGGAAGGCTCATGTAAAGTGTTAACTGATGCAGTATTTCCTGTAAAATAGTGGTGGCATAAGATATCATATTATGTTAAGCATTGTCACAATAAATTTTATTAAGAGAACAAGTAATTTAGTAAAAATAGTGGCCAGGTCACTACGTGATGCTGATAGAGGAAAACTGACTTGCTCCTCCAAAACACCCCAAAGTGGCTCTTGATACATCACAAAGACTTACTGTCTTGGTCACAGATGCGC
>JAOUQV010000002.1:9274737-9287320 GCA_028565295.1 Aspidoras spilotus | reverse complement strand
CACAACATTATTGGTGACATACCAGAGTTCAAAAGAGGACAAATTGTTGGTGCACGTCTTGCTGGCGCATCTGTGACAGCAAGTCTTTGTGATGTATCAAGAGCTACTTTAGGGTGTTAAATTGACGCTGTATTGGCCTCAAAAGGAGGCCATACACCATACTAATAAATTATTGTCGTAAAACCAGGTGTTTCAGTTTCAGATTTATTTTAAACTAGTCAGCTGTTGGATGGTCCAGTTTTTCAGGACTTTGTTCAGTGGTGTGACGAAACTTTCTTGCAGATGTACATCCACAATTTAAGGGAAATTCATTGATTTTATGAAGCTTACTTGGGCACAGGAACTTACTTTTATTAAATTCCAGCCAGTAGGATGTGTCAAAACATATAAATATCTTGGCACAACTATTGACATTGAGGCAAAGTGCGATGCTGTATACAAAAAAGGGAGCCAGTGTCTGCTTTGCCTCAGTCATTGTTTAATATTTACAAAACATTGCTGACTCTGATTTATCATGCTTTTACTGTTCGGCTACCGCTAATCTAGAATTGAGAATTGCCTGTACCAAATAGTGAAGTGGTTCTGTATGCTGATGGGAGAGTTGGCAGTTAAACCCAGATTCTCTAGACTCCAGACAGGTACAGAGGATATCTGAATCAACACTAAATGAAACTTCACACTCATTTCACTGTTTTTTTCAGATATTACCGTTAGGAGGCAGATATAATATGCCCAAATGTAAAACCAAGCATTTTGTTTTTATATCATATATTGTTCTTTTAGTGGCAGCACAAGGGTGCAGTGGCTAATGCTGTGGACTCACAGCAAGAAGATCCTGGGGTTCGAGCCCCGGGTGAGGCGACTAAGGAAATTTCTGTGTGGAGTTTGCATGTTCTCCCCGTGTTCACACAAGTTTTCTATGGGTACTCTGGTTTCCTCCTGCATTCTAAAGGCAAGCATAGTTTAAATGTCTCTAAAATGCCCGTTAGTGTGTGATTGTGTGTTTGCCCTATGATAGATTGGCACCCTATCTAGTGTTGTTCCTGCCTTCATGCCCAGAGTTGCCAGATGGGCACCAGTTTCCGTGTGCACCTACAACAAGAATTAAGCAGGTATAGAAAATTAATGAATAAATATTGTTCTTTTTAAGGTTAGGCATGTTTGTATTTTTAAGAGTTGACCCGCCACTTTGCAAAACAAATTTACCTCGTTGTGAATAAGAGGGTGTTTTGGGAGATAAAACCTTGTTGTGAATAAGAGGGTGCTTTGAGAGGTACAACTTACAACATGCTACAAACAGTGCGAAGCAAAGCTGTTCTGATTAAACATCAGTGCTGTCAATGTAATAGCAGCAATCTTCGTGAGACGTGACATGGAGAAAAACAACAGTGTTTAAAGAAAAATGTCTCACTAAGAATCTTCTAGTTAACTGTTTAAGTTTGTCAGCTGAATCATTCGCTAAAAGTATTTGCAACATTAAATATATATTTCTGAATTGAGATTTGATGCAATTTATTATTTAATTAAAATTGTATGTGTATATATATACTGTATGTATATATATATATGTATGTATATATATATATATATACTTTGCACAGCATGCTGTGAATTTTTTTCAGCAGTACGGCACACTTGGAGAAAGTAGGGTTAAGGGACTTGCCTAAGGAACCAGACAGTGGCAGCTTGTGTGGCTTGAACCACTGGGCTTCCGATCAGTAATCTAGAACCTTCAAACATCGAACCATCGCTGCTCCTTAGTAATTTACCCCACTGCCTCTTGATTTTTTCCACTAGAATTTTTTTTTTATAAAAACCATAAAACATAATTATCTTTTCATATTTTTTTTATACGTGCTACTTTATCCGGATATGAGGTATTTGTTCTCATTGATTTTAGCCAGCCAAGTGTGTGTAGAGGTGCTTGACCCAGCAAGAGTACTGCAAATTGCCGTCAGAATAGATCTCTGCATTTTGATCCAGTGTGTCCCAGACAAATACAGATTTTACCCACCTTTAGAGGGGTAATCGGAACTTGCATGCCAATGACCTTTATTTTCATTTCTGTCCCAGCTCAGAAAATGACTGACACTGCTGTAATGGCTAATACTAAGCACACAATGACCCTGTATTGTGTTTTCCTATTGAGATATAAAAGATCTCATATTGCATCTGAGTGTCTTGTGTTGAATTGTGCAGGTGATAAAATCAGTGTTATATGAAGCTTATGTCTGGTGACTCCCAGTCTTGCCTCTGTGCCCCTTTATCAGCTTTACGGTATATTAGAGGTAAAATACTGGTCCTCAGAAAGCCATTTGGTATCTAATTGAGCAATTCTATTACTTTCTACTCCCACTAGAATGGGTGATAGAGAGAAAGAGAAAGAGAGAGTAGGAGATAAAAAGATAAGGAGAAGAAGAAATTTCCAACCATGAAATTTGTAACATGTTTGTCTAAATTGTGATGAACTGTGTGGTTAGTGCTGCAGCCTCACAGCAAGATGATGCTGGTTTGAGCCCTGGGTGGGGCTTCTCTGGGTACTCTGGTTTCCTCCAGCATTCCAAAGACATGTATGATAGGTCAATTGGTGTTTCTAAATGGCCTGTATGTGTCTGAATGAATGAATGAATGAATGTATGTCATTATTACATTTTGTATTTGAAACATGAATTGAACTTGTTTTTAAATGAAAAATTTGTGATATCGTGAGTTTCCTTGTGTTCTCGTTTTGGCCAAGTGTTGCCTCTGAACATGGGCACATTATTATATATTTATTTTTATTTTATCCATGGTCTTTGTTGTTATATTCTACGCTTTATAATGTGCCACACATTATTTCAATGGGAGACAAGTCCAGACTGCAGACAGGCCACTCTACTTCCCACATTCTTTTACCACAATGACACTGAAATATTTCTTTGTATAAAAACGATAAAATTTTGAAAAGCATTTCAAATTTGTTTAGACTAGAGCAACTAACAAAGAAATTATGATAAAAATTGGACATGCCTTGAGAGGAACCTGACTCATAAGGGAACCTATCCTCATTTAGGCGATACGATGCAATCTGTATACATAATTCTATAACTAACAATAATATATAACATTAATATACCAATAATGATATAACAGTAATATATAATATATACATAAACATCTAATACATACCTTTATAACTAACAATAATAATATAATATTATATACATTATATATATATATATATATATATATCATACAAAACATACATCTTATACATAATTCTATAACTAACAATAATATATAACATTACTATAACAATAATATATAGACACATATACACAAAACATACATACCATATACATATTTTTATAACTAACAATAATATATAACATTTAGCATAATAATAGAGTAAATGGGCAGTCGTAGGGAATCCAGCGGGCTTCAGTTGTTCTGAATTGTTGGGTCTGGCATATTGCATCAACTTTACAGTACCCCATAGATTTTTTATAGTGTTAAGGTCAGGTGAGTTTGCTGGACAATTAAAAACAGGCATACCATGGTCCTTAAATGAGCTTTGGCACTGTGTGCAGCTGGAGTCAGCGCTTCAAGAACCACTAAGAACAAACATGTGCAAGACATGGGTTTCAGCTGTTGCATTCCTTGTGTCTAGCAACTCTTGAACAAAAGGGAGTGTCAGAAGCGTCTAAAGACAAAAGGGACTAAACTGCTGCTGAGTAGTCCAAAGTTAATGCTGATGTGATTTGTCAACAGGACTTGGTGCCTGCACACAGTGACAAGGCTACAAGTACCTGGTTTAAGGACCATGGTATGTAATTGTCCAGGAAACTCACCTAACCTTAACACTATAGAAAATCTATGAGGTACTGTGAAGAAGATGCGATACGCCAGACCCAAAAATGCAGTACAGCTAAAGGTTACTATCGGCTTTCATAACACCTGAGTAGTGCCACAGACTGATCGATTAAAGCCAGTAATTGCTGCAGTAATTTGGGCAAAAGGATCCCCAACTAAGTATTGAGTGCTGTACATGCTGATACGTTCATACTTTTTAGTTTGCAAGCATTTTTAAAGTAATATTCTAATTTTCTAAGATACTAATTTTGGGTTTTTTTTATTAGTTTTCAGTTATAATTATCAAATCAAAATAAATAAACACTTCAAATATATCAGTCTGTGTGTAATGAATGTGTATAGTATATACGTTTTATTTTTTGAATAGAATTAGGGAATAAACTTTTTCACGATATTCTAATTTAATGACCAGCACCTGTAGTGTAGACATTTTTCTATTGTAATTAGCTGCTTCTTACTGTCTGAAATTCTTGGAGAATACCTGATGAATCTGGTAAGATATAAATGTATTATCAAATTTGTGTAATAACTTATTTAGGTTAGGTAAATAAAACATTTTAAATTGATTATATTCTGTCTAGTTTGTATTATTAGACTTCATTCTCATTATGAATAAAGGCCCTTAAATGTTTGACTCTTGTAAATTCTCAGTTTTACACACTGTGTAAACTGACCATTATTAAATATGCAACTGTCTGTTCCCTCACTGTTCCAGATAAATTATTTTACAAAAAGAGCCTTGTTGATTAATTAGTAGAAGCAAATTGGGTCATGTCCCATTCATCAATTAGCATAATCACTGAAATATAAAAAAATACAGAGCCTAATGTGATTTCATCCAAAAAAAGCTGGTGCTTGTCCATTAAACTGTGCCACCATGATTGTTTTGACCAAGTGGAAAACCCAATTTCCTATCCGCTTCGTTGGCTCAGTTTGCACTGGGGACCGCATCACTCACACCATTTGCTCGCCGGGAATAATTGTGCCAGGACAAGACACCATGTTTATTCATGCAGTCATGCGTTTATGGCCTTTCACCTGCCTGTATCTGTTGAATATGAAAATGTGCTTACCCTCTGTGACTCCCTGCTGCCACACACACATGTGATTCTTTGGGAGATTAGCATCTTGTCTCTGGCTTTGGGTCTGCACCACTGACATGGAAAATCCTCTTTTCTGGTAAGAACGTGATTTTTGTGGGATAAACCTTTGCTAAAAGTAAGAGAAGAATGATTTCATCTGTTAAATAGGTTTTCTACCAAACAGTCAAAACACAGACGCACAAACAATGGTATTGCTATACGTTTAAGGACTTTCTATTGACATAGCATTAATAAACTGCATTAATAATTAAATATAACCCAAACTGTAGTAATAAAATAAGATCATATTTACTATACATTTTTTGTTACAAAAATAAAAAAAAACATTTACCTTATGAGGACAATCAAGATGTCCTCACAAGGTCAATAATATAAAAATGTATAATAACAATTAAAATATATAATTATTTTTAAATTTGATGTTGTGAAACTCATGGAAATTATAATTCCATGTAATGGCCTGCATTCCAGTGACTTCAGCACTAATAACTAATAACACAACCCTAAGCAGCTGCTGTTGCAGGGGTCAGGAAGAACAGCTGGTACCCTGTATGAAAAGCAGTTGCTGCATGTGGCACAGGCCAACAAGAGGTACAGACCGTGACTCCAGGTGACACATAGTGCCACTTTCTAGTTTGAGGTCAGTGCCCTTGTGTCATTGAAAAAGCTGTTTATTGCCCAACAACACAATCAAACCTTAGAAGGTGCACTTAAAATAACTTAAAGTACTTAATAATGCTCCTTATTTGATGTTTCATAAAGAATCATGTTTCCTTTATGTTTAAACTATATTTCCAAAAGTATTCGCCCACCTTCATTGACTCACATATGAGCTAATCCATAGGGTTCAATATTATGTCGGTACACAATTTGCAGCTAGAACAGCTTAACCTCTTCGGGGTTTAGGAGTGTGTTTATTTGAATTTTTTGACCACTCTTGCAGAAGCGCATTTGTGAGGTCACAAACGTATGTTTAACGATAAGATCTGGGTTTCAGTCTCCGCTCTAATTCATCCCAAAGATATTCTATCAGGTTCAGGCCAGTCAAATACCAGTGCAAATACTTTTGGCAATATAGTGTATCATGGCAAATTTCTATGGATGATACAACCAAAAAATCAAAAAAACATGTATGTAGATTTTCTACAGTACTTTGGACTCCAATTGCTAAAAAACAGTTTAAATGTTTAAGCTACAATGATTTCACAACACAGTTATATTTTTGAACAGAGATGCATTCGTCACTGGCACAAGTCTTAGCGTTTGCTACTACTTTCATCTTTGTCCTGTGATATCAAATAAAAATAAATTGTGTTAATCTGTTATTGTACAGTGAGTTTGCAACTTACTTTAGTCTCTAAGGTACTTCTGCTAAAATAAAGCAACCAGAGAATAATTTAATAAATTATAATATAATTGCTAATTATTCTCAGGTCCACGGCCACTTCAGGGTGTCTACAAACGGTCTACTGAATATGTTCTAAACCACATTGCCCAGGGTTCCCTTCTCTCAATACTTTGCATTTAATTGAGTAAGAGCTTTTAGATCTGCGGTTAAAAAATCATTCACATGCCCGTCTTGTGCCTGCTAGGAGCAAAGCTCCAGATGGTATCACTCTTAGACTCATAGAAACATAGAAAGACATAGAAAGTTTCTCAACCATGTCAATATAGCAATTCTAGGAGAAGGAATGTACTGGAATGTAACTCCAGTGTGGAAATAATATGTTTTTTATCTCTTAAATTCAGAAGCATGAGACAGAGCCTGAAAGATAGTTTAGACCACAGTTTTATATTTAATATCATTTTTCTTGCATTTATTTACAGTTACCAACGGTTCAGTTCAAGAAAGAAAATAGTAATCAAATCTATTGTATGACTGAAACTCATCATCAAACAATTTTAGAGAGTAATAAAGGAATAAACTGTACATCACTTTCCATCATTTCCAGTATTATTTAAGAGCTAACACATGCTTGTCATAAAAGGAAAGAAAAGGCTAACAGAGAATATAAGATGGGGTGTAGGATGGAGGAGCCAAGCAAGGAGAATACCAAGCAGCTGCCTTCATAAAATAAAAACTAAAGCATAGCGAGAAAAGCTATACATGAGATGGAATATTATTGCATTATAAAAGAATGCAAAAGTTCAACCATGAAAGAAAGATTGACTGGAGAGAGAAACGGCAGAATAAGAAACAGCACGGGGGGTGTGGAAAATAGAAACAGACCAGAGTATTAATTACTGATGATAAACCACAGTGCTGAAGCTGTTAATATACCACCACCGCACAGAACTCCCAAGGTCAGCATGACACATCTTTATAAGTCAAATCATTTGTAATTTATGCCTTACTTCATTAATGTCCTCACTTGTCAGAACCTAAGTAAGCTTAAAATTGAATGATCTATGAGCAAAATGTATTGTGTACATTTTACAGAAAAAAGCAGAAGCTTACTGGTGACTGAATCAGGCAGTCTCCTGGTACATAGATGAACTAACACATTATAGAAGGAAATACAGGAATATTTGGCACTGGTTCAAAAATATTGAAAGGATGAAAGAGGTGATTTGGTAAGCAGTGTTTACATGTAACTTGGTCCTATTTTATCATATTTGCTCTAAAATACAATGTAAAACAAATTCTATACAATGAAATTTGTAGCTTAATTATTTTTTTTAGTTATTCATTGTTGTGAGCAAACCGTGCATTTTGACAGCCACAACTAAATGATGGCACTGCTCTAGCACTATACCACCTCTTAGTAAAGCTTATAGTAAGCAAGCATTGTAGTAACTCTTGATGGTCGTTCAGTCACTTTCCGTGAAGAAATAAAACATCTCGCTGTTATAATTGACTCCAGTCTTTCTTTTGAAGCTCATGTAGATAAGATTACCAGGACAGCCTTCTTTTATCTCAGAAACATTGCTAAGCTAAGAAACATATTGACACTCCATGATTCTGAAACACTATTTCATGCCTTGTTACTTCTACACTGGATTATTGTATCGGCTTTTTGTCTGGACTTGCCAGCAGGTGTATTTGCAAGCTTCAGTTAATCCAGAATGCTGTGGCCAGAGATCTTACTATATCTGAAAGATGTGAGCACATCACCCCTGTCTTATTCACACTTCAGTGGCTCCCAATTAAATTCTGTATCGAAGATGAACTTCTATTACTGATGTATAGTTGCTCTAAATACTCTCACTCCAAAATATTTGGCATTCACATCTTTCCTGGTAAACAATAAACAAAAAGGCTCAGCAGCATATTTACATTCTACAGCGCCTCAAGAAATCTCACCTGAATCCCAGGATACTGGTGGACTTTTATCGCTGTACCATTAAGAGCATACTAAAAAAACAGTATCTTAGTGTGGCACGGAAACTGCTCCATATCAGACCGTGAAGCGCTCCAGCGGGTAGTGAAAACTGCTCAGCGCATCACTTGCACTCGGCTACCAACAGTTAAGAGCATTCATCACAAAAGCTGTCTAAACAGGGTGAGAAACATCATCATGGACACTTCTCACTTTTACAACAGACTTTCAGCTTCCTTTCATCTGGTAGGCATTACAGCTGCCACCTCTCCCGCACCAGCAGGCTCAGGAAGGGTTTTTTTCCTGAGGTTGTCACTCTGCTAAACACACTTGGCTGTGTACCTGTACTCTTTACAATGGCAATAAAGTTTAATGTAATCTAATCGAATATTTTGAATCTAATCTAATCTAATTATGTGCGCTATTAATGTTTTATCATACACCTCGCCTACTTTGATGAAAAGGTGCAGGCTGCTTGCAGGCTACTAGAATAATGAAAGTTACGGCATTTGGCAGAGTTTTCTCTTGCAAAGTTATGGAACTTCCAATATTCCAATTAATGTTTGGGACTCAGACACAGTCTCAATGTTTGCCTAAGCTCAAGATATATTTGTCACTCATTCTGTTTATAGTTATAATTCCTCTTAGGTAAATGTGCAAATTTTGAAAGGTTCATGGGCATTAGAGTGATTGGTAACCTAAGATGTTTGGATGCTGTCTCACCGCACTCTCATACATTCACTCAGGATTATTGACGGTGGTGTATCTGGGAGCCCTCGTGTCTGCATTTCCTTCTAGATCTTTGTTTTAGTTGCGGCTATAGCGAATCTTTCCAGAGTTTGTGCTCTAACGCATTCTATATATTTTATACTGCTCTTTTACAATGATTATGTCTAAGCACTTCTTTTTCTACTGTTTGTAATTTTCTGCTGAGCTACACATGCTACTACAGAGAGAGAGCTATTGACTTCCACAAATTCATCACTACTCACATTTACAGACTCTTTTTACAGACTGTTTAACCTGTTTTCACCCAGAGGAGGTTGGGAATCCTTACAGAATCTGGTATGTCTCAATATTTATATCTCTTATCATCTCAAAGTTTTTCCTTGCCACTGTCGCCGTCCTGCTAGTTCATTAGGGATAAATATTAACCTCATGATTATATCCTGCATTCCATTGTAAAAAGAGCTATATAAATGCAATTTAATTGATACTACTGTACTCCAACCCCCAGCATGCCCTGCTCCTGCAAAAAAGAATAATAGTCTGCATCTGTGGTTTCTGTTTGTGTATTTAAGTCTTTGTGAATGTGAACCACCAAGTCATGAAACGGCTGAAGTTCCATGGGGTACCCCGGTTGTTTATGTTTACTTTGCATAATTATTTTTTTCACAGTATTGTGATTAGGTATATTTGATTTTTTTTATGGACTTGCCAAGTTTAGGAGTTAGTCTGTTTTTTATTTGCCTTTGTTGACTTTTGCCTGTGTCAGCTTAAGCTTTGTGGTTCCTGATAGGACAATTACAGTGACAGGATTTTTGATGATCAATGATCTGTCTTTACTGCAAAATATATCTCTCAAGACTAAAGATCAGCATGTTTGTTTGTTTCTTGACAGTCTTTGGCCACACTCCAGTGCTAATAGCCATGTGGCATGTCCTTTGAACTGAGTGACTGCAGTGATAGAAGCTGAGACGGGCTCCTGGTGTGTGCTTAGCAAGGAGACAAATTACCCTTAATCAGGGATGGGGGAAATCCCTTTAGCACACATCAGTCTATTTTCCCCTCTGGCAAGAAGAAAAATGACTGATACCCCACCCGTCATATGTTGAAGTGTATCTAAATATCCAGAGGTTTTGTTGTCTGTGCATCAATGTAGATGTATTGCATTTTCCTCAGATTTTTCTTTCCATGAAGCTGTGTACATTTGCATGTATATGAATTATGGGATTTGCAATTGCAGTGCAGTCCACAGAATGTCACAAAAGCCTTCAGCCCATCTCCTCATCCCTCGCTCTCCATATAATACACCAGTTACTTACTTGGGTAGGAAATAGAGCCTGGCAGTTCTCAGATTACTGACCTATTCTTTGTTGTAGGATTACTGCACAGTGAATGAAGCCTGCTATTTAACAAAGCGACTCAGAAAGCTGTAAAGCTCTGCCTCAGACACAATGGCTGTCTCCTTGGAGGTATTACAGGGTCACACTTAATGCATGAATCCCTATTGCTTTGCTGAAATACTTTCAAATAAATCAATTTATCTCAGTGCTTCTGAATGCAAACAAGTTATTCTGTCAAGATTGATAGATCTGCTTTTGGATTTTATCGATTAATTAAGCAATTGATCACTGCCTATGTCCAATCCATCAGTGGCGGCGATGTAGCTGTCGGAACTATCCACATAGTCATCCCTCATCCTACTAATGAATCAATCAGTAGAGTGTATAAGCCCATCTATATATACATATCACTTTACTCCATGTGCACCATTAACAATGACATGCATCTGAGCAATTTAGGGCCAGGGCATTTTGTTGTGAACTCGTGGATCTAGAAACAAATAAGAAGCAGGCAGAAGTCATCATCTGTTTAATCAGGCTGTTTAATTACTTTCTTTGTCCTAATTTTTCTCCTAATTAAAATAGCACTGGAAGAATAATCCAAAATATCATAGTTGTGCATAACTACAGATATAGTGGCCAGATGGATCCATCACAGAAATATGCATAATATGCTTAAAATGCTTAATATTTTAAAATATGAATCATATTAATAATTATGCAGAAATATGCAGACAATGTATTACTATGCCATTTGTTTCCCAAATCCAGGTGCCAGTTTTCTTAGCATACTGTGTTTTCTATATGCAAGGTTCAAATATAATATTTCCAAAGATTCTACACAGAAATATTAACTGTATAATCCACAGTTCATATTTTTCATTTCTCTGACATAACTGAAATTGTCTTCATATCTAAAATTGTATCTCAGGCTGATTTTTATGGAGTCTTAGACTCATCTGGTTTGCTGTGTGTATACATTATTCCTTCCCAGCTTTGTACATGACTAGCATACTAAGTCAATTCAAACCCCGTAACCACCCATCTCAATTCCCATTCCCAGTGTCATACTTTCATTTGCTCATTCCATAAATTGCTTAAGGGTTGTGTCATTGTGAACATTTTCAATTTTTATCCCTGCTTGTAATGGTGGAATGGAATTGGCATAGGCAATATACAGATACTGCTGCTGAAGATCAGTGGAATAAATATTATCTTACAATCGAAATAAAATTGGGATTTATTTCTTTCAAATTGTGCATAGAGGAATTATTTACATTCAAGTACAGACAGGGGCATTAATTGGGGGTCCGGGGTGGCACATGACACCCACAGAGATGTTTACTCCAAGTTCCGCCTATAAATTTCATTGTTAATTGAAGGCAATACCTATACAAACTGTTAGATTTCTGTACCTAGACACAAAAGAAACAAAGGGCTGTCATTATCCTCTTTGTATTTGTCATTTTTACAGTTAAATTATTATGCACAAATGCTATTTTATTTCATTGCTTACCTTTATTTTATGAAAGATTTTACATGTTAAAGATCAAGGACATGTTTCAGTGATCTTCACTATTTTAGTAGAAATTTTGTGTATGAGATTGTGGTGCTTTCTTACAGAATCTCCAGCAACACAGAACTGTGTGCATTACTGTCTAATTCTGGTTTTTACTGTCTGATTGTGATTGACTTATCTTCACAAATCGTTCATGAATTAAATTAAGATTTGTTAATTAAGCCTAACATTTGTGCTCTGAAAAAATGACCTCTATAATCAGTCATCACTAATTGACATATCCTTCAGTATAAAGAAAATATTGTTAAACACAATAGATAAGAGTAGCTGTATCCAGAAAGCCCATCTATGATGAATGTCTCCCCCTTGTGGTTATCCATCTCTAAATAAAGGCTTTCTCCACTACATTTCCTGGTGAAATGTGTAAAAATAAAAGTTACAGGGGTTGGACAATGAAACACCTGGTTTTAGACCACAATAATTTATTAGTATGGGGTAGGGCCTCCTTTTGCGTCCAATACAGCGTCAATTCGTTTTGGGAATGACACATACAAGTCTTGCACAGTGGTCAGAGGGATTTTAAGCTGTTCTTCTTGCAGGATAGTAGCCAGGTCACTACGTGATGCTGGTGGAGGAAAACGTTTCCTGACTCTTGATACATCAAAAAGACTTGCTGTCTTGGTCACAGATGCGTCAGCAAGACGTGCACCAACAATTTGTCCT
>JAOUQV010000002.1:9031793-9044579 GCA_028565295.1 Aspidoras spilotus | reverse complement strand
ATAGAGCGGGAAAGGGTGATGTGCAGAGTTGTAGCAATTACAGGGGCATTTTTCCACATGTTTAATGCCAGATGCTTTCCGGATTGCAACATTCACCATGTACAGTACATTTAATAACTGTTGTAAATTGATTCAATTGTTGCTCTTTTTCAGACTGAAGCTGCTGTTAAAACAAGAAAAAGTCTATCAAGAACAAAAGGAAAGGGAACACTCAAAACACCTGGAAAAAGTTCGTAGAGAGCTGAACAAGTTAAAAGCTTTTGCACTCATGCTAGTTGATGAACAGCAACTTCACCTGGAGCAAATTGACCAGCAGAGCCAGAAAATTCAAGACCTTCGGAAGACATTGGCGGAAAAAGAACAGCAGCTAAGTGAAGTTGAGGGCAAAGCAAAAGAAGGCAAGCAGATGCTCTTAAACATGGAGGTTCAGCATGAGGTCAGTGGTTCAACATTTGCACAAAAGTATGATGAAATGGCAGCAAAACTTGCCATTCAAGAGAATCAGTACCAGCTGATGTGCCAAAAACAAGCAACTCTACTGCAGAAAATTGAGGAGCTAGAGGAGACAAATGCAATCCTACAGACATCAGAAGTGGAGCTACAGGAGCTGAGAGATAAAATTAACTCAGGACAGAGTGGCAATTCAAATTTGATGGCAAAGTTAGAGAACTTGCATAAGATAGTCCTGGAGATGGAGGGCAAGGATGAGATGACTAAAATTGAAAATAAATATAGTGAGCTGAAGATAAAGCTTCAAACTGAGGACGTAAACAACAAGGAGTTAAAGATGGATGTGGAAAATTTGCAAAATAGGATGATAGATTTAGAAAAACCAGAGACAGCCATCAATATGGGCAGGACCGAATGTGCACAGCTACAGGGTGCACTGCATGAAGAAAAGAGCCTAACAAAAGAACTAGAAAATGAGCTAGTGACAGATCAAATTCGAATAAAAGAGGTGGAATCTTCTGCGATGAAACTGGAAAAAGCAGAGCTACTCCTAGAAGAGGAGTTAATAAAGCTCAAATCTGTCACCGTATTAATGGCCAATGATCGCAAGGAAATGACAGAGAGATTAAGATCCAAGGAAAAGAAAAGAGAGGAAATTGAGAAATTATTTAGGGCAGAACAGGACAAGGTCTTAATAGTAACTGAGAGATTGATTGAGGAAAGTAAAAGGCTCTTAAAAGTGAAATCAGAGATGGAGGAAAAAATAACTACCTTGCTCAAAGAAAACAATGATCTAAATGAAAGACTTACCACCGAGAAAGAGAAGTGTAAAGCACTGAGTTCCAAAATGTGTAGAATACAACACATACATGAGGTAAAGGAAGAAGATACAGTATCCATAAATGGAGATGTGGGACGCCTTATAAATTACAGTAAAACAGATGACAATAAGTTTGAAGAACTGACTTTTGAAATTGAAAGATTAAGGAAACGTCTCAAACAGCTTGAGGTTATTGAGGGAGATCTGATGAAAACAGAGGATAAGTATAATGTATTAGAGAAAAAATTCAAGCGTGAGCAAGAAAGGGCAAACTCACTTTCAAAGCAGGTAGATGAAATCATGAGTCAGATAGCTTCAACTAAAGTAGTAGAAAAAGACCAGACAGATGGTGAAGAAACAGAATTATGGTGGCGGTTCAAGTTAGAAGAGACAAAAAATAAAGACCTGCAAGCAGATTTACTAGCTCTCAAGGAGAAGATCCATGAGCTTATGAAAAAAGAAGATCAGCTTTCACAAATGCAAGTAAAATACTCAGTTCTACAGCAAAGATTTCTTCAAGAGGAGAACAAGAAGAAAAGTATGAGCACTGAAGTTCTTAATCTTACCAAAGAGCTTGAGATTACCAGACGCTATAGCCGTGGCCTAAGACTCAGTAATAGTGGAAGAAGAATGATGGATGTAGCAATGACATCAACAGGAGTGCAGACTGACACTGATCAACCTGATGCAGGGGGTGACGTTGATGACAGTCCTGCAGTGTTTATTAAAAAGTCTGTACAGGAAGAGAACCAGATCATGAACAGCCTTCGGCAGAGAAGCATTAAAAAACCTGCAGTAAGGCCATCTGTCAGGGAGCTCTACCCTCCACCTGCTGACAACCTTACATTAAAGAAATCTTGGATTCCTTGGATGAAGAAGAAAGAAAACCATGCTCCAGAAAAGCATATGCATAGTAATAAGGAAATTAAGATGACCACACAACAAGGCCAACCATTACACATTCGACTCACTCCTGAACACCAGAACAGCATGGCGACCCTGCATATTAGCAGCTCTCCTGCACAAAACACCTTCAGCACTGGAATACCTACTTCCTCGTGTGGTGTTCAAAAGCCACAAATAACAATAATTACTTCCACTACTGGTTCTCCAAATGATGGAGTCCATTTGATAAAATGTCCACAAAGAGCAAAATCTCCACTGAAAATTACAACTATCTCAAGAGCTAAGTCCCCAGAGAATATCAAGATTCAGGCTATTGACAGACCAACATCACCCGTATCTCTTATGCCAATTAGCACTTCACCAGTGTCTCAGGAAGCGGTCACTGGCCGAGTGGTATTTAAAGTGACCCCTGAGAAACAACTGGTCCCTGCACCAATTAAAAAGTGTAACTTAAATGCTAATATCATTAGTGCTGATGATAAAAAGATTCACATTCACTTAGGCTCACAAGTCAAAAATAGTTCTGAAAGCAACAGCTCGATGATTATGGTTACAGATGACGCTGTATCAAACGAAAACAAAGAGCTCTCTACAGGCACTGTGCTACGCTCACCGCATCATGCCACAACCAGTAAACCAGCATCAAACAAAGTAACAAGCAACCTTAGCATTACGCACATTACCTCTGCACCATCCAGACCGACGCTTTCTGTGGTAAGTACAGTGCGTTATGAAAAGTGTAATAAATAGAAATTACTCCCAAATACAATATATTCTAATACTTATGATAATACAAGTGCCCATAACCATGTGTTTGTCAGAATCCAAATGTTTATCAGTAAAAAAACTCTTCTAGTAGAAATGACCATCGTCTTTATAGAAACACTACTGTAAATTATATGCAAAAGTGATTTAAAAATGACAGTTCTGCTCACCATCATTGGCATCCATGAAGTTTAAGTACATAATATGGAATATCTCCTGGAAAAAATGAATCAAGTGTAACAGCTTTTTTCTATAGAGAACTTGTGTTTGATACAAAAGAGCAAATGATAAACAACATTTAAAACTAAAAACAACGGGAAACACATTTTCACTCACCTGTGCTAAATCACAAATGAGAATCACCTGTGACAAATTGTCAGTGCACATGTGACATCAATTACCCAATGAATGATGAGTGCTTTAAAGAGCCACATGTTATTCCCTGTTCCTTTGTCACAATAGTGAAGACAAAGGAGCTGTCTGAGGACATCAGAAGTGCTATTATTAGCAAACACAAAATCTCCAAAGGGTATAAGGCCATCTCCAAAGACCTTGGTATCCCTGTTTCAACAGTGCACAATGTTAGTGAGAAGTTTGCCAAGCATGGAACAGTCAAAAACCTACCTGGATATGGAGGGCTGTGGGGCTGTTTTGCTGCGTCTGGTACTGGGGGCCTTTTCCATATCACAGGAATCATAAAATCTGAGAATTACCAAGAGATTTTAAATGTCCTACCCAGTGTAAGAAATTTTTTGAGTCGAAGATCATGGGTCCTCCAGCAAGACAAAGACCCAAAGCACACATCCAAAAGCACACAGGAATGGCTGAAAAGAAAGAAATGTACTGTTTTAAAATGGCCAGCAATGAGTCCTGTGTGTGAATCTGTGGGGTGAGCTGAAATCTGCCATTGGGAAAAAGAACCCTGCAAACATTTAAGAGCTCAAACAAACTGCAAAGGAAGAGTGGGTGAAAATACCAGCTGAGAAGTGCAAGAAGCTTATAGACGGCTACAATTAACGTTTATAGGCTGTTATCACTGCCAAAGGGTGTGCAACCAAATATTAAGGAGGGGTGCCTTTATTAATGCACATGCTGTTTTTTCTGTTTTTTTCTTTAAAATGACAACATGTGAGAAATCTAAATAATGTTCTTCGTTATATTTGGACCTCCAATTAAAAAATCCTGATAATATAAATTTGGTACATTTCCATTTATTTCTGAAGATATTGTACAGGTTATGCAAAAAATTAAGGGGTGCCAATAATGGTGAGCAGGACTGTATATGCATTCTGGATGTAAAATTTATGTTATTTAACTTTCAGAAAAGACAAATATACTTTGCCCACCTGGCAACATTCTTTCATAGTCCCTCAATGCTTTAGGCTGAGCTGTGATCCACAAATGCACCGTTGTCTTGATCTTTAAATCAGGCATGAACATTTGTCCTCATTTGCAAATGATGTTCAAAATAATCCATTGCCACTTGCCTGTCCAACAGAATCAGAACATGTACGCCCTCGATGTTGTCATTAGCCTTCCACTCCCTTTTTAATGCTAACACTCTATCCATTTCATCCATCCATACCAAATTTTCTGATAAACCAGGCACAAGACACACTTTCAGACAACAACAAAAACAAAACAAATAATCACAGCTTGCTGTACCATTGTCACAAACGAACTGATGTAACGGGTACAAATCTGTATAGCAGTGACTGCAGAGACCATGACCACAAATATAGTTTGATAAAGCAGTGCAGAGAGAGCAGAAGTTTCAATATAACCTGGAGTGCAGAATATTTTTGACTTACCATAATATTTAACATTTTATTTTTGTTTTCAACAAATGTTGCTTCAAATAATGTATTATTTTTATTTGAGCATTATGTAATAGTACAGTGCCTGTATAATATTTTTGTTTTTGTTCTGTTTGACATATTGTTTCTGTCCATAGAAACCTGTAACAGATTCTCAACCACCTCGATCTGGGCTCAGTCGTATTCCCATGTCTCGGGGAATGAAAACTGGGAAAGCTGTACTAGGGTCTCTGGGAATTCCTGGTATTGTGAAGATGGAAAATGTAAAAGGAGAAAGCCAGTCCATGTTTATTGAGCTGACAAAAACATCTTTCAACCAGACAACACTTCAGAATAGTGGGAAAAGCTAAATAAGCTCATACAGTATGGATGTGGATTTTTGCTAGATAAATATGTTAGGTAGTGATGCGGATGCCTGGGCACCATACAGCGGCTTTCCCTTCAGCTCGGACCCCACATTCCTAACAACCTGGGATATGCGAACATATGCCAATGCGGGATATGCCATATTTTACTTTGCAATAATGTACAGTATATGTAACAAATAAATACTTCAATGTCTTCTGTGCTTCTAATCTTACTTCTGTCAGCATAAGCGCCAACTTGTAATACAGATAAGTAATAAAAAGTAGACCCGTTATTGTGTAATGTTTTTACAATTGTTCATAATCTTTTTGTGTCAGGTTGTGGTTCTGGTAAAGGGACTGACAAACTGTAGATAAGTAAAAAAACACAGCATGTACTGTATATAAAAGGGGACAAGCTGTATCATACTGAACATGCATGTTGTCTGCAACTGTATACAGCAGAAGGTAAAAAAATAACTTATCATGCATGACATTCTGATACAGTCAATGACAATGTATTACAGGGGCAGAACTGCTATATCAACCTAGGAATTTCCTTTCACAAATGATCATGATGCTTCATGGCGTTGTGGGACACAACATTGCCGACAATATTGCAAACCAGTTTTAGTCTACACTTACATATTGTTAAAATATAATGACACATTTCAAGGCTTACCCTTCCATATTTATCACTTTTAATATAGAAGATTCTGAGACCGTATGTTTGTATGATACATACCAGTATATCTGCACATATATATGATATATATAATGATGATACACTATATTTACAAAAGTATTTGCTCACCCATCCAAATTATCGTAATCAGGTGTTCTAATCACTTTTGTGGCCACAGGTATACTGGGGCAGTCGTAGGTTTGTGGTTATGGAACCTGCCTGGCGATGGGAAGGTCCCTGGTTCAATTCCAAGTACTGACAAGTCAAGGCACCTAACCCCCAGTTGCTCCCCGGGTGCTGTGCTGGCTGCTCACTGCTCGGAGCACTTGTGCTCACTTCACCAGTGTGTGTTTGTGTGTGTTTCACTGCACCGATGGGTTAAATGCAAAGAACCAATTCCGCTGTGTGCACAACATAATATCAAAATGTATCACTTTCACTTTCATGAAAGCATACCAAAACATTTTGGACAATTCCATGTTCCCAACTTTGTGGGAACAGTTTGGAGCTGACCCCTACCTCTTCCAACATGACTGTGCACCAGTACACAAAGCAAGGTCCATAAAGACAGATGACAGAATCTGGTGTGGATAAACTTGACTGGCCTGCAACCTTGATAGAACAACTTTGGGATGAATTAGATCTGAGCTCTATAGGAAATACACTATGGGCATTACTCATTTTTATTGGGAGCATGGAAAGCAGTTTGTATTGCTAACGTCATGATTTTCTCACTAGCTTTAGGGAATTTTCAGACCTGAGTTACAGTATTTTCAAATAATTGACTAGCGATATACTGTAGTTAAAGACTATTGTACACTCTGGCTACATCCTAAAGAAGAGAAAACCACCTAAACTAAGACCTATCGCTCTCTTTTCTGCATGACTACTGTAATACGAGGCACTCCCTCCAGATAAAAACATCTGCAGTAAAAAATATTATGTGTTTTTCACCTATAACTTGCTCCAAAAATATACAAATGCCCAACCAAACATGACATCTCGGAAACAACTGCGAAACAACTGGTTTGAGAAGATAGAAAAGCAACAGTAAATCAAATAACCACTAGTTACAACTAAGGAATGAAGAATACCATATCTGTTGAAAGTATGCCAAAAAGAATTAAGGCAGTTCTTAAGGCAAAAATAGGTTCAACCTTTAACCATTTAACCGTTTAGGTGTACTTAATAAAGTGGCTAGTGAGTGTATAGTGACATTAATACTTGAACACATGAAGTGAAAAACGTCATAATATTTAAAATAACATTTAACTGAAATGTTGATAATAGATGAAAAATGCTTGTGTCTATGTCCGGGTGATTTTAGGTCAAAAGGCCCATACTAACTAGCGTACGGTGCACGGTTTTACTGTATCGTTCAAGGGCAGGTGGGCGGGGCTGAATCTACGTAATTGTTCTGTCTTACACACTATTGGCTGAAATGACTTCCTTATTTACTGCCGCGTACAGTTTTAGGGAAATGTATCTCTCTCCTCACATCTGAAGTTTTTTTGCAGTGGCTCTGTTTAAATCTGAAGAGCATTCATTTATATTTAAAGATTCATTATTTTTAGTTGCTGTGCCTTTAGCCAGTTTTTAAGACTTTTTTATTGGAATTGGAGGCGCCCATTATGGCGTCCGTTTACAGCGTGAAGGATGAGGACGGTCATCGCTCACGGTCTAGTGCTCCGGGTGGGCCGAGTGGTGAGAAGAGTGAGAAACCGGATAACACGGCTTTTAAACAGCAGCGACTTCCAGCATGGCAGCCCGTCCTTACAGCCGGCAGCGTTATACCTGCCTTCTTCATCATTGGCCTCCTGTTCATTCCCATTGGTATCGGCCTCTTCGTCACCTCAAACACCATCAAAGAGTTCGAGGTATGACTGGGAAAGTTTTATATATGGTTAAAACATTATATCAGGCATTGTCTTGTATTGTAATTTTTTAATCTAGTTTTATTTTTTTTTACCTGAAACGTTAAGCCTGTAAGACTCTTAAATCATGCTTTTTTTAAGGTTTTGTTTGAATATCATGTTTTGTTGTTTGATGTTACTCACTGTGCAATTTGGATACTAAATATATCCCTATGTGCTGTTATTCTACTAATATAAAGCTATATTTATTTAATGATACGTTAAAAAAATGAATGTCAACCTCATTGTAAACTCTGCATCTGCTCAGGCAAATAAAGGCGAGTGATTTGTGTAGCTTGTAGAAGCTGCAAGGTGACAAACAAATCATGTCAACATTCAGTACCTGTGTGTTGTTTCAGATCGATTACACTGGTGATGATAGAGACAGTCCATGTTTCAGCTGTACACAACTGTTCAGTCTGAATCAGTCATGCAGTTGCTCTGTCCCCTTCACTCTCTCTGATTCATTTGAGGTAAACAGTTTATTTTTTATATGTGAAGTTCAATAAGCTCTAAACTGTGTTGTATTTACAGCTTGCTATTTTTAGTTAGCGTTCCATTAAATGTAATCTATAAATCTGACCATGAACATAACACTCAGCCCTGGCTTTCACGTATTATTGATTAGAAGATTGTGATGTTTTATTAGGTAGCGGTGCCTTTGTCTCTGCATGTTGTCCCAGTTTCTGCAAGTGTATCCTCTCTGCTCTGCAGTTTCCTTTTTACACATCCCCGTTAAAATCCATTTCGCCATGTGTAATATAAAAGAGTGAGTGAATAAACTGAACAAACCAATGTGAATGAACTACCCATCTAGGTGTATTCCTGCTTCAGGTCCAGTGATTTGGGATAGGATACACCACAAACCTCATTAGGTTGGAGCAGTTACAGAAAGTGAGTATATAGGACCTAATATTTATGAAGAGGAGGGTCAGAATTCATATAGAAATGGTTCAGGGTCATAGCAAACACATGCATTTGATGAAATTGTTGTTGAGGTGAGTGGTTGCATGCTTATATGTTTTAGGGGCTAAATTTCTGACAGTAAACATATTTTGCATTATTAGTTACTTTTAAGATGGGTGTAAAATCTGGAGTGTTTTTGTATCATATTTGTTCATAGTGGGTAGCACGGTGGTACAGTGGGTAGCTCTGTACCTATGTGTGAGATTCTCGGGTGAGGCATCCCAGCTCTTTTCTGTATAAACTTTTGATTTTCTAACTGTGCCGGTATGGGTTTCTTCCAGGTGATTGAAAGACATTCATTAATCTAATTGCTGTCTCTAAATTGTCCTTTGTGTTTGTCTTGTGATTGAGTGGCTCATTCTCTAGCTTTCTGCCAGCTGGGCACCGGCATCTTTGCAACCCAAAATAAATGCATGTTTCATATTCAGGGCACTGGTAGACATGAGTATTTTATCAGACTCGTTGGGATTGAATTTTATTCTACTCGCCTAGGGCAATGTCTTCATGTACTATGGACTGTCCAACTTCTATCAAAATCACAGACGTTATGTCAAGTCGAGAGATGACAGGCAGCTCAATGGAAATGCATATGCCCTAACTGTAAGTTACTGTAAGATTGTTGTAATATTTAATGCCCTTTTTTGTGAAGATGTTTTAATCTGTGTTTTATTTAATCTGTTGAAACAGAATCCGACTAAGGAATGTGCCCCATACAACTTTCATAACAACCTGCCTATAGCACCATGTGGCGCTATTGCTAACAGTCTTTTTAATGGTAATAAAATTGTTTAATTGTAATTTTACTCAAATATAGAAGTTATACAGTATATAGTTTTATCAATTAGTTTGTGAATCCTTGTGGATTTTCTCTATTTCTTAATAAATATGAGCTAAAACATCATCAGATTTTCAAACAAGTCGTAAAAGAAGCTAAAGAGAACCCAGTTAAACAAATGAGACAAAAATATTATACTTGGTCATTTACTTTTATATATATATTTTTTGCATGTTTTTCCTAGTGTTGGTGTCTCTAAAGTGCCCATTAGTGTGTGATTTCTTGTGTGCACCCTATGATGTATTGGCTTCCCCGTGACCATAAAATCGGGAAGATTAATGAATAAATGCATGAATATATCAATGTAATTTTCACATTGGCCTAAATGAATTATACTGTTTTATTTAGTTAAAGAGACTTTTATTTTGTCTTGTTTCTGACAACAAATTGTACACTTGTAAGATTAACACAGTAGCAGCAAAAAATAAAACAGTAATAAAGTGTAGTTTGTAAAATTGTGCAGAAAATAATTGATCCCTAAACCCACACTGGCTTCCTTTGTACAAAACAGATTCAACTCTGGGATGTTGGTAGATTTTCTTACATTAACTGTTTACTTCATGTCCTTCCTCAACATTTCGATTGGTTTAAGGTCAGGACTTTGACTTGGCCATAACAAAACATCATAACTTCATTATTCTTTGCCATTCTTTGGTAGAACAACTTGAGAGCTTAGGCTCATTGTCTTGCTGCATGATTCACCTTCTCTTGAGATACAGTTCATGCATAGATGTCCTGACAAAACCCTAAGCCCTAAGCCATGACAAAGCCCTAAGCCATGATACTACCACCATGTTTCACAGATGGGATAAGGTTCTTATGCTGGAATGCAGTGTTTTCATATCTCTGAACTTAATGATAGAAAGAAAGTGAAAGTGATACATTTTGCCACTATGTTTGCACACAGCAGAATTGGTCCTCTTCATTTAACCCATCCGTGCAGTGAAACACACACATAGACACACACAGGTGAAGTGAGCACACGTGTCCGGAGCAGTGAGCAGCCAGCACGGCGCCCAGGGAGCAACTGGGGGTTAGGCACTTCAGCTGTGACTTGTCGGTACTTGGAATCTAACCATGGACCTTCCGGTTGCACGGCTGGTTCCTTAACCACAAGCCCACGACTGCCAAACCAAATGTTTATATTTCGGTTTTATCTGTTCATAAAACATTCTTCCAGTAGCCTTCTGGCTTGTCCACATGATCTTTATCAAACTGTAGAGAGCGGTGGCTTTCTGCTTGTAACCCTGCCAAGCACACTATTGTTGGTCAGAGTTATTCTGATGATGGACTCATGAACATTAACATTAGCTGTTGTGATAGAGGCCTTCAGTTGCTTAGAAGTTAGTATAAGGGTCGTTTATGATCTTGCCAGCAATTTCACGCCTTGTACTTGGAGTGATGTATGGCCAAGTATAATATTTTTTTCATTTGTTTAACTGGGTTCTCTTTATCTACTTTTAGGACTCGTAATCTGATGATAGTCTGAAATCTGATACCTATAATGGTCATTTTTTTGCAGAAATATAGAAAAGGGTTCACAAACTTTCAAGCCCCATTTTATGCATAATGGAAATGCATGACTGAAATCAGAGAACTTGTTTTTCTGTCTGTTGTACTCAGACACATTTGAGCTGTTTTACATACAAGCAAATGGGAATAAAACTCACATTCCACTCGTGAAGAAGGGTATTGCCTGGTGGACTGACAAGTATGTCAAGTTCAGGAATCCTGCAGGAGACAACCTAACAGCAGTATTTCAAGGTATGGAGAAAATCCTGAAGAGTTTAATTAGATGTTACATTAAAGCATGTTATATTTAGCAGAACTGTGTAATTCTTGATCATCTTTTTGAGCATCCGAATAATCCTAGGGGCCATGGTGTCCAGTGCTTAATGCTCCTGGTAGGAGGATTTTTCCAAAACATGCAGGTCCTAGGTGACGGGTCAGACTAAGTGTAGTTCCAAGTAAGTTCATGCCCCCTGGATTGATGTCACCTAGCCAGACACAGCCCAAAGGAGCAATGTGGTCCTGGCTTTCTTTATGCCCACCACGCACAGGAGGGTACAGAAGGGGCCGGTGCTGAGTGATTTGGGTAGTGGTCGTGTAGGCATTCTTATCTTTCGAACATATAATATATGTCAATAATGATATATAATAACGTATTGATTATATAAAACGGACTAATTTAATAGTTTTCCACACACCCTTGGTGTCCATAATGATAATTTTCTTAGTTTTTTTGGTTGTGTCCTTTTCTAGGCTGCTAGGAAAACTGGTATTTCTTAATTAATAATAATAATTGATACTTTAGTGATCCGCATAGGAAATATCCTCATAGGGAAATTCTGTGAATTTAACCCATCCAGGGGTTTATTTGTAACACCCACACCAGTGTGCTTACCCCTGTTGAGGTGCATGGGGAGCAGTTGGAGTTGGGTGCCTTGCTTAATGACTTGCCTAGGGTGTGGATCGAACTGGTGATCTTTTGGACCCCTGAGCCGTCTACCTATTCATTAGGTCACGGCTGCCCCAGTTGTCCCTCTAAGCAAGGCTTGTTTATACCAATTGCTGAAATTAAAAAAAATATATTTTTTTATAACATTTGTAGGATGTATATATTCTTAAATCTCAGAAAATTTGTTTTGCTGCTCTATTCATTATCTGGAAACTGATGGATCTGCTTGTATTACAGGTACTGCCCCACCTCTAAGCTGGCAAAGGCCTGTCTATGAGCTAGATCCCACTGACCCTGACAATAATTGTTTCATCAACGAGGACTTTATAGTGTGGATGAGAACAGCTGCTCTCCCCACCTTCAGGAAGTTGTATCGCATTATCCAGAAGAAGGAAAACTTAAATCCAACACTTCGCAGTGGCAACTACACACTGGAAATTACGTACAGTATCCTTTCAGACAATGAATTAACGTTGAATCTGCTATAAAACTGGTGTTGGAGTAATGTGGTGTATACAGTGGATTGTTTTTGTTGTTTCCAGGCTGCAGACGCTATTGGACTTTGGTGTGTTTGTTTTGGGGAAATAAGGGTGGTTCTCTTTTATCACGTATAACAAATAAACCTGGACAAACTTTCACAAAGACTTTAGCGTTACAACTAAGACAGTACTTTTGCTTGTCTGTTATAATGCCCATGGCATGATGTTATGTCACTGACTGTATGAGCACCATAAAAATATGTAAATATATTGTGAAAGTGATACATTCTGCCACTGTGTTTGCACACAGCGGAATTGGTCCTCTGCATTTAACCCATCCGTGCAGTG
>JAOUQV010000002.1:8999267-9019212 GCA_028565295.1 Aspidoras spilotus | reverse complement strand
ATCAGTCAGTTGGCAAAGTCGGTTGGCAGAGTCGGTTGACAAAGTCGGTTGGCAGAGTCGGTTGGCAGAGTCGGTTGACAAAGTCGGTTGGCAGAGTCGGTTGGCAGAGTCGGTTGGCAGAGTCGGTTGGCAGAGTCGGTTGGCAGAGTCAGTTGGCAGCGCGATTTTTGATTTGTAATTTGTGTCAGAATTTTTGACGAACCCCCAGTTCATGCCAATTCCTGCCGGCGCCAACAGAGAACAACCGAGTCCCACGTCCTACTGCGTCAACACTTTGTGATGGATGGCTGCACAGATGTTCTCTCTGGAAGAGAAATATACATATTGACTGAGCATCCCAATCTCTTGTCAGCGCTAGCATCCCCAGAGATTTGAACTTCAGTTAATAACACTCTACAGACTACGTGGACCAGCTGTCAGCAAAAAACAAGATGGCCACCCTTCCACTCAAACACATTCTCGTTCTCAATCATCAGTTTACTAGTGCCACGGGCGGCACAGTGGCGCAGTGGTAGTGCTGCCACCTCACAGCAAGAAGAACCCGGGTTTGATTCCCAAATGAGGCAACCTGCATGTTTTCCCTGTGTTTGTGTGGGTTTCCTCCGGGTTCTCAGGTTTCCCAACCACAGTCCAAAGACATGCATGCTAGGTGAATTGTAGACATGGCATCAGGAAGGGCACGATGCGTAAAACATGTGCCAGGTCATAACGCAAGTGACTAGCTGTGGCAACCGCTGGTGGCAGGAAAAGATTAAAAAGATAAAAATTCCAGAAAAGCAGGAAGGACAACAGAGTTGGAGAAAGTAAAATTCCGATGTCCTTCGACGCTCCGATCCCGGTCACTGGCTGCTCGCTTAAATGCTCGAGCGACTACCTGGCTTTCGACGGGGCTAAATAAATCCCCTCTCATAAAAGATGCGGGCGACAGCCTGTGCCAGGGTAAACAGTAATCATGCATGCCACCTCTCAGGCCATGGAGACTAATGTATGTCTTTCACCTGCGCACTGGGTCGAGTCGAAGGTCTCTATGAATAAAGGAGAGCGTCTTCACCTCACAGAGTGTCCACTTTACACCGCAGAGACACACAGACAGACACACAGACAGACAGACAGATAGAATAACAATGTGTGTGTGTGTGCATGTGTCTGTGTATGTGTGTGTGTGCACGCATGTGTGTGTGTGTGCATGTGTCTGTGGATGTGTGTGTGTGCACGCATGTGTGTGTGTGCTTGTGCATGTGTTTGTGTGTGTGTTTGTGTGTGTTTGTGTGTGTCTGTGTGTGTGTGTGTGTGTGTATCGAGACTCTGTTAAGCGTCACTGGAGCGTTCAGCACCATGGCCAGCGTTCTGTGTGGTTTATACACGCCTCACTTATTGCTAGCCAGCCGAAAAACTAGTCTCATTTTTACACTCACTGCTTTAACACACAGACACAGACACACAGACACACAGGCACACACAGACACACACACACAGACACAGAGACACACACACACACACACACACAGTTAGTGTATGTGGATTGTTGGGTTCAGTGTGAATATTTTTGACAGCTATTCATTTGTGAAATCTGAGCTGGAGTGATGTGCTCTGGTGGATGGTGTAAGTATTGATCTGGTAAAGTAGCGGCTGGAGCAGAAGTAATCATGTCTAAAAGCTGTGTGTGTGTGTGTGAGTGTGTGTGTGTGTGTGTGTGAGTGTGTGTGTGAGTGTGTGGGTGTCAATCGGCTTTTATCTTCCAGTAAACACAGCATATGTGATGTACAATGTCCAGATGTTGATTGATGTTAGGATGATGTTTAATACAGTATAGATTTGATGTTGAAGGTGTGTTCATACTGATGTTTGTATTTCCCTGCTCTGTCTCTGTCTCTCTCTGTCTCTCTCTGTCTCTCTCTCTCTGTGTCTCTCTCTGTCTCTCTGTCTCTGTCTCTCTCTCTCTCTTTCTCTCTCTTTCTGTCTCTCTCTCTGTCTCTCTCTGTCTCTCTCTCTCAGTCTCTCTCTCTCTCTCTCTCTCTCTCTCTCAGTCTCTCTCTCTCAGGCTCTCTCTCTCTCTCTCAGTCTCTCTCTCTCAGTCTCTCTCTCTCTCTCTCTCTGTAGCTGTCTTTTGCTTTTGTTCCCTGTCATCCTTTGAACCTTATTTATTTATATATTTATTGCTTTATTGGAAAAAATATAATAAAAAATATATATATATCTTTTTTAATCCAGACCCTGACCTTTCTTTAGATTTAGATTACAGAACTATATAGGATTCTATATATAGGATTCTATATAGGAATATATAAGATTCTATATAAAATGCAGGCATCTCAGGTTTTAAATATCTACACACAAGCCTAAAACTGACCAATAGCTGTCAAACCATGAGTGGTTTTAAATAAATACCATTCACTTGAGGTCATCAGTTGGGTCAGACAAATATCCACTTACATATCAGTTCCTCTCTAATGAGTTACAGAAATTGTCTGGACTTGCTTGTGGAAGTTCAAAAGATTTTTGTTTGACAAAAAATGTAAAGATGGAAAAATACTTATAAAAACTGCCTTCAATCACAAACCCAATTTCAAAAAAGTTGGGACAAAGTACAGATTGTAAATAAAAACAAAATGCAATGATGTGGAAGATTAAAAATTCCATATTTTATTCAGAATAGAACATAGATGTCATATCAAATGTTTAAACTGAGTAAATGTGTCATTTAAAGATAAAATCAGGTGATTTTATATTTCGTGACAACAACACATCTGAAAAAATTTGGGACAAGGATATTTTCTCACTGTGACAGATCCAATTTTCTTTTTATAACAATGTCTGTAAATGTCTAGGGACTGAAGAGACAAGTTGCTCAAGTTGAGGGATAGGAATGTTAACTTATTCTTGTACACCATGATGCTGTAATTAATGCAATATGTGGTTTGGCATTGTCATGTTGGAAAATGCAAAGTCTTCCCTGAAAGAGACGTTGTCCAGATGAAAGCAAATGTTGCTCTAGAACCTGGATACGTTGATTGTTTTGTTCCAGATGGGTAAGCTGGTCATGCCACATGCACTAATGCAACCCCTACCCTCAGAGATGCAGGCTTCTGAACTGAGCACTAATAACAACTTGAGTTGTCATTCTCCTCTTCAGTCTGAATGATTCGGTCCCTGATTTCCATAAAGAACTTAAAATTTTGATTTGTCTGACAGAACAGTTTTCCACTTTGTCATGGTACATTTTAAATGAGCGTTGGCCCATAGATACTGTTTAGATATAGCTTCTTCTTTGAACTATAGAGTTTTATCTGGCAATGTCAGATGGCACAGTGATTGTGTTCACAGATAATGTTCTCTAAAACATTCCTGAGCCCATTTTGTGATTTACGTTACAGAAGCATGCCTGCATGTGAAGCAGTGCCATCTAAGGGCCTGAAATCACGGGAAACCAGTATGGTTTTCTGCCCTTGACCCTTATGCACAGAAATTCTTCCGTATTATCTGAATATTTTGATGATATTATGCACTGTAGATTTGTTCAAACCTTTTGTAATTTTACACTGTCAAACTCCTTTCTGATGTCGCTCCATTATTTGTCGGTGCAGAATTAGGGGGATTGGTGATCCTTTTCCCATTTTTACTTCTAAGAGCCTTTGCCACTCAAATATTCTCTTACTATACCCAGTCATGTTAAAGTCCTATTTCCAATTGCTCTTCCAGCTGTTCCTTTTTTTTTGTACCTTTAACTTTTTCAGCCTCTCGCCCGTCCTAACTTTTCTGAGATGTGTTGCTGCATGAAATTTCAAATGAGCCAATATTAGGCATGACATTTTAAAATGTCTATGTTCTACTGTGAATACAATAACAGATTTCGACATTTGTAAATTATTGCATTTCGATTTTATTTACAGTTTGTACTTTGTCCCAACCTTTTTGGAATCGGGTTTGTATATATATCTGTGGACAGCTTTAAATGTTCTATAATGTGACAACTTTACTTAGAATACATCATGAAAGACAAGGTTTTCCCTAATTTCCCTAATGTACAGTGTAGGTATCTACATAGTTAATATCTTTAATGTGTGCAGCATTATTTTTAAGCAGTGAAATTACAACATGACTTTCAGGAAAAAAAGGAATAGTTTAATGCTAAAATTAACGTTAAATGTATTTAATACCCAGAATGGAAACTTTATTCTTTCCTTTGAAAACTTTTCAGTGAAAGCATCAGAAATCTTCTCCAATATATCATCTGACTCAGAATGGAAAGATGTAAGAGGAGAAGGCCAAATTAATCCCCTGAGAGCAAATACAAAGAGTCTCCTTTTCAGGCTTTTTTTTCTGTGGCAATTAAAAAAATGCAGAGTTGCAACCCATATGGAAAGCTCATTTGAAGTAATGTTTAATGTCAGCACATGTTGTGGAATTACTTTGGCTCCTGGTCGGCTTCTCATGCAGACTCTGGCTTCCTTTCCTGAGCTGCCTGGCAACGGGTATAAGCCAAAAAGAACGGTGTTCCGGGTAGAGGTTTTCACCACAGACCAGACGCTCCCTATGGAACAGCAGCCGTGTGCTACCGACAGGACTCCTTTTCCGTTTAGATTGCACAAACTTCACATAGAGTCTTCATTTTCTAATTCCATATGTTAAAGCGCCATGAGCCATTTACCCTCAAGTCAGTGATCTCGATGTAGACTTTAGTGTTATGTTTTTGATGCATCATGCAAGAATATTCCACTTGATTTCTGAGAATGAGTGAAGACTTATGGTTTGGAGATGGGGCCTGTTTGGACACGAGGGGAATCTGCTCAGTCTTCTTGAGTTTGAAGCGTCAGGTTGGTGAGCCACCTTTCCAGCAGCCTCCATGATATCAAGTTTGTTGCTTAGGTTATGTTTTGTTGTCTGCCTCTGCACTCTGATGTTTTGTGAGCTCTGGCTTTTCACACCATGTATTTTAGAAAGATATTTTGAGATTCCATGCATTAACTGCCCACCTTTCAATGCATGCTCCTATCCTGCTACCAAACACCACCCCTCCTGTTGTATTTGCATGGAACTCAGAATATCCTCTTCATGGAGAGGTAATTATTACATAATATAATAAGCACTGATACTGATAAAGCATAAAGACGACACTGATTAAGGCAATGACCAATATACTTGACCGAGAGAAGAAAATATTTAACCCTACTAATCCCAATGGCCAATCAGCTAGTGTAAAATAGCATTGCCCATTATCGATTTCTACAATTACACATATTATATCTTGCTTTAGTTTTATAGAATAGATCACTGTTGTCTATACCCATTCATTCCCTCACACAGGATGTCTAAAAGACTTATATAAGCATGTATAGCCTTCATAAAGATGTTAGCTTGGATGATCGACTGCTGGTATACATCTGTTAGAATATTTTCCATTGAAAACTGCTAGCATAGACCACATGTAGAGTTCATCTGTTGAAAAATGTCATTTTGAAATATATCACGGTCTCTGTATGTGTGGTCCCTCATGTACACGGAAACTTTTGTTCAAATCATCAAGTTGTTCCTTAACAACTTTCTCACATACATGAGCATGATGCCATGAGGTCGAGTCACGAACGCAGTACTTTCCCTGTTTTCTTTGTCTTTTTTCAAACAAACCATCACTTTAAAACTTAGATTGGCTGATTATTAGTTTTATTAAGTTTTTATTATTACTCTCCATGTGAGCATTTATGCATTATCTCATCACATCATGCCATTTTCTTTTCAAGTTGCGCAATGAAAAGGAAGTACACAAGAGTCTGTTATGACAAATTGTGTATTCTTTTTAATGGTTTGCAATGGATAAAATACTGGATTGATCCACTCACATAAGTCATATTGAAATATGTATATATACATTCACTGTATATATAACATACTGTTTTAATTTGTGAAAGTTTCCTCGACTTGATTAAACCTCATGAATTCCATTGTATAATCAACATCTTGAAAGTGTTGTGTATTTATGAGTTGGGTTAGATTATACTGGTGAATAAAGGGGCATGCCTGGTACTGATTGCAAACAGCATGAACTGGATGGACCACTCAATGTCTGCACTGGGATTTGGTGAATGAACTGTTTAGAATGAAGCGTGTTTAGACTTCCTGCTTGAAATCCTGACCAAAGTTTTCTAGGTTGGGCCACTCAAGCAAAGGCCATTTTGTTAAAAAATGGCTTCTCTCACCTTTTCTTTAGTTGTCATGTTGCCTTTTTGCCACCGACACTGCTGTCAGTTTCATTATTCTGCCCAACAGTAAACGAATCAACTTCAGCTAAGAAGTGTTTGCTGTTGGGCTTGTTAAGATTCTTTATTGACTTACACTGTATAACTTGCACTTATTTAACAATTCCTATATTGTTGCTTGATGTTGGCACTGATATATAATACTTTATGTTTGCAGTGGAGCCTCCCTCTGACTTGATATTTAAAATCCTAAATGAAAACACAGTTCTAATGTCATGGAAGAGTTCATTGTCTCAGATACAAAGCTACAGGATACAAGTTACATCAGACATTGGTATGCAATTGTTCTATACTGTCTTCTATACTGTGCAAAAGTTATAGATCATTTGTATCTTTCCACCATCTTATAATTTACATTTATTTAATTTCTTCTCTCTACAGATGACTTGAAAGACTTCACTCTTCCTGCCTCAGCCACAAGCATTAATATTACAGACCTTACACCAGATGTAGATTATTCTGTTTCAATCAGCGCCTACGATGGTGTAGATGAAAGCATTCCTATATTTGGCCAATTAACAAGTAAGTGTCAAAACTGAATTCTCCTGTAATATTTAATTATATATATATATATATATATAATACTAAACTCTTGCCTCATCAGACTCATACAGAAGGAAAATCATGTGAATGTTCAATGTAAACTAAAGTTACTGACAATTGTGATTTCGTAAGTAAAGCTGCCTTTCATTTCCATTTCAGTTCAATCCAGTAACACAAGTGGGACTGCAAGGAAACCGGTTACAGATTCCGTTAGTAAGTTTGTCTACGTTTATAATAAACAGCCACACTGAATTTTTAGCCACACAGAATCAGCTGAGGGGGTCAGCCATGGCTTAATGGATAGGGTAAAGGGCTGGGGACCAGGAGATCGCTGGTTCAAACCCCACACTAGGCAAGTCATGGCTGAAGTGCCGTTGAACAAGGCACCCAACCCCAGATGTTCAGCCCTGGATGGGTTAAATGCAGAGAATTTCCCAACAGGGATCAATAAAGTATTTTTTATTCTGAACTTTTCTGAGCTGCCATATGTATTTTAGTTGTTATTATTTAAACACATTAGCAAGTTTTGAAAAAAAAAGTCCTTTTATTTGAAATCTACATCAGATCTCAGACATGTAGGCATGTAGTTTAACACAGGTCATTGGGTTTGAGCCATATCAGTTGTTCATGATGTAATAAGTAGCATTTTTTTATATTATAATTTCATAGTCAGATATCTGATGTGGATTGTAAAGAGCCCATAGAATTGACATCAGTATGCTTTCTAATGACTCATGCTCAGTGTAAATAAAACCATTCATAAATAAGTTAGTAAAACTATTCATTTTCAATAAAACCATTCATAAATATCTAAAAGTCATATCCATTTGGGTTTGGAAAATTTAAATAGAGTGTGTTGTTGCCAAAATAAAACGTCAGTTGGGATAAACATGCATTTAGGGATAATTTTCCAGGATGAATACAATGTATTCATATTTATTTGCTTATGCATGGTAATTCTATTCCAGAAATCTTCCATGCATAACTAAAAGAAGCTTTTTTATTGAGTGTTGTATTTTTATTGCTTTTACTCTAGAGTGCTCTCTGAGTGCTATAGCAGATCTGGTATTTCTGGTGGATGGCTCCTGGAGTGTGGGAAGGGAAAACTTCAAATACATCCGGAATTTCATTGGAGCCGTGGCAAGAGCCTTTGACATTGGAGAGGACAAGACCAGAGTGGGTGTGGTGCAGTACAGCTCAGACACCAGAACCGAATTCAATCTGAACCAGCATTTTAGACGGGCTGAACTCCTCCAGGCCATCAGAAACCTGCCCTACAAAGGGGGCAACACCATGACAGGTGACTTATTATACCACTGATCTACAGTATATCCCATATGTTATATAAAGCACATGTGTATAACATAACATTTTACAGATGGCACTGTATTCTTTCATGATTAACTCCTCTTTATCCTTAATTTATTTTTATATCAGGTGAAGCGATTGACTATTTGGTTAAAAATACGTTTACTGAACATGCCGGATCCAGGAAAACATTTCCCAAAGTGGCCATCATTATCACAGATGGAAAATCACAAGACCCTGTTCATGAGTATGCCAGAAGATTACGGAACATTGGAGTTGAAGTTTTTCTCTTGGGTATGTCACAATCTTTGTAGTGTTAGTACAATTGTATGTTGAGAGGTTCTATGTGTAGTAATATAGTACTGGTAGTCAGTAAGCGTTGGCATTTTCCTAAGCACAACCACAATAGACCGTTTAAATAATACATAAATGAATGAAAAACCATTTCATTTATTTTCATGTAGCGCTTTGTTTACTGTTTAGGTATCAAAGGTGCAGACGAAGAGGAAATGAGAGAAATAGCCTCCAGGCCACACAGCACACATGTGTACAGTGTTTTAGACTTTGACTTAATTAAAGACGTGCAGCAACAACTTATAACTCAGGTGTGCCTTGGTGTGGAGGAACAGCTTAGCTCTTTAGCGAGTGGAAAAGAAGGTATGACTCAGCACAGCGAAGTTATTATATATAATTTACATTTGTCTTCATAATTACTTTCATTTTTCATGTTTGCATATATTTCTATAGTTATTGCCCCAGCCTCAAACCTCCAAGTGCCAGAAATCTCGTCCAAGTCCATGAGAGTGACCTGGGATGCCTCTCCTGGTGGTATCACAGGCTACAAATTGCAGCTCATACCTATGCTTGTGGGCAGTAAGAAACAAGTGTTGTACACAGGACCTACTCAGACGTCAGTAAATGTCAGGGACCTGTCCCCTGATGCAGAATATGAAATCAGTTTATTCGCTCTTAAAGATTTTATACCAAGTGAGCCTATAATGGCAATGGAAAAGACTCAGCCTGTCAAAGTGTCATTAGGTAAGATTAACCCATACTACTAACTTCCTGTTATTCTAATATAAATGTCAAGTCATTTTCCACCATTAACTTCCTTCTGTGCATTCTAATATATGTTTTTCTTTGACAGACTGTTCACTGGATGTTAACATTCAAGCTGACATTGTCTTGCTTGTTGATGGATCATACAGCATAGGACTGGCTAACTTTGCTAAAGTAAGATCATTCCTTGAGGTGCTGGTTAATTCCTTTGACATTGGTCCTAATAAAGTGCAGATAAGCTTGGTGCAGTACAGCAGGGATCCTCATACAGAGTTTGCCCTCAATAAGCACCATGACCTTTCAGCTGTGGTAAAGGCCATCCGTACATTCCCCTACCGTGGAGGCTCCACGAACACTGGCAAGGCTATGACCTACGTAAAGGATAAAATCTTTGTGTCGACTCGTGGTGCCCGTGACAGTGTACCACGAGTAATGGTGCTCATCACAGATGGTAAGTCCTCTGACTCCTTCAGAGGCGCTGCTACCAACCTAAGGAATGCAGATGTTGAGATCTTTGCAGTGGGAGTTAAGGATGCAGTACGAGCAGAGTTGGAGGCTATTGCCAATCCCCCAGCTGAGAATCACGTATTTGAGGTGGAGGACTTTGATGCCTTTGAAAGGATTTCTAAAGAGCTCACACAGTCCATATGCCTGAGGATTGAACAGGAACTCAGAAATATCAAGAAGAAAAGTAAGTAACTGTAATTCTAGCCAGTGCTTTTTATTAGTTGGAATTGGGTTCAGCTAAGACAAACCTTGTTTTATTACATTTTTGGAAATTTCTTGTCCTGTCCAGATGTCCACACTGTCTTTAGGAATGTCCATGTACAGTACCAGTGAAATACTATTTTAGAGTACAAAATAATTCTCATATAGCAATATGTTATAAAATACTCTCTATACATCATATCCACACTTTAGTCATTCATTCTCAGTCCCTATTCCTTTTATCCATGGAAATAACTGAATCTCTTACATAACTCTCCAGAAGCAACATTATTGTTATCAAATTTAATAGGTGATACTATATTTTCCTTCCAGATTTGATTCCACCAACATCATTAACATTCTCTGAGGTCACATCCCGAAGTTTCAGGGCGACTTGGGTCTCTGATGCCACAGATGTACAGTCCTTCCTTGTGCATTTCCGCCCGGCTGCTGATATAACAGGCGATTACATATCTCTGGTTGTGCCTGGTGACACCACCACTGCTGTCTTGCCTTATCTCACACAACTTACCACCTATGAGGTTGATGTCTTTGCTCAGTATGAAAAAGGAGACAGCTTTCCATTAACAGGAGAAGAGACCACTTTAGAAGGTACTGGCTAATTTTCTTGTTGCAGTACATGTAATATCGCCAGCTCCTGAATAAGAATACCTCCTAATTATTTAATTTTACAACTCTGACAAATGTATCTAACTGACAAGCACGTTTTGTCCAACACAGAAAAAGGAGCGGTTCGTAATCTCAGAGTAACAGAGGAGACCACAGACAGTTTCAGGGTTTCATGGAAGGCAGCTCCGGGGGCTGTTCTGCGCTACAGATTGTTCTATGAACCCCTAAGTGGGGGAGAGAGACTGGAGGCAATGACTGAAAGCAGCCAGACTACCCTTGTACTACAGGAGCTGTTTCCAATCACCACATACCGTGTGACTGTTAATGCTGAATATGTATCCGGCATGGGGCCTTCGATGGAGACTACAGGGACCACCAAAGAAGGTATCATGATGTATAAGATTTCAAATTTTCAGTTGTCTAACAGCCTGGACATTTGGTATTATGTACCATTTATGGAGAGGGGGAAAAAAACAAAAACAATAACATTTATGACAATTTATAATAAAACTACGCAGTCTTATTCAGAAATTCTTCTTTATTAATGCAGAGAAATGTTTTACATTTTAGCTAAGGGCTCACCACGGAACCTGAGGGTCTTTGATGAGACAGAGTCCACAATGAAGCTCTCTTGGCAGGCTGCTCCTGGGAATGTGATTCAGTATGACATAGCTTATAAGCCTGAAGATGGGGAGAGGAACGAGATTTATGTTAAAGGAGACTCCACTACTGCTATGCTCAACAACCTGTTGCCAGATACAGAATATGAGATTTTTGTTAGTGCCCGCTACTCTTCTGGCTTGGGAGATCCACTCCTGGGGAGAGGCACCACACTGGAAGGTAAGACATACTGATTGCTGTCTACTTGGTCTTATTTGTTAGACAAAGTTAAATATTGCACACTTGTTTGTAAATGCTTGGTACGATGTTGAAATCACCCAATAAAGAATGGGTAGCAGTTAAAGACCAATAATCTTGCTTCTATAGCAGTTGCAGTTAGGCAGGCAAGAGTCAGTAAAATCTCAAAATTGTACTTTTGTCTTAAAACCAATATCATAATCATGGCCTCCTCTTAGTGTTGGTCTTGAATATGGTCAAGGCCATTATTTGAATACATCAAATCTAAAGTCTAACATTATGTTTTAGGGAAACCCCTGAGTTTTTTCAAGGGAACCAATTAGACACAGTGAATATTTTGCAATTTTCGTTTTATACCCCCTAGTGTAGGTCATGACCAGTGTGCAATTATTAGGAAATTAATATAATTAATATAAAATATCATATATTTTGTTTGTTTCTGGTTGTAGTGTGGCTCGGTGTATAAAATGCCGGTTTATTATTCAAAAAAAAATTTTTTTTATTCTCTTGTCTCTGTGAAACTTTGTGTTTGTGAATTTGATGATGAATGACCTGCTTTGAAATAACAAATGCTGAGTGATGGGGACATCTGTTTCTAATATACAGCAGCCCTAGATGACATTAGGTCATAGTCAGGGTCAAGCAAGGTCCGGCATTGGCCATCTTACTACAACAGCTCCTCTGTTTTTGACCACAGCATACTTTCAGCCCCTGATGTGTCATGTCTGACTCAGCTGAAACTATGGAGACTCTCTGGCTATGTACGGACTTCCCTGCATGCCCCCCCTGGGTTTTTCTCTTGTGGGAATTCACACAGACCCTCTTATGTTCTGCAGTGAATATGGTTTTGAGTTACAGACAGATGTTCAGTTTGCCATTAGGTGGTCTGGTCTGGTCATAGCTGGAGATGAGATGTATAACAGTTTAAAATAATATACAGTGTACCATTATACCATGCCATACACCTTCATCGCCTCATAAAGAATGGCTGAACAGATGAGTCAGTGATAATTAGTGCTCTGAGAGATAAATACACTGACTGAACACCCCAATCTCCGGTCGCTGTGCTAGGCTGAACCCGTCATACACCTCTTGGTGAAAAATTGTTTGGGGTTGTGAATGTTCTTTGTCTGGAACCTCCTCTTGACCTTACTGTCAAGGGTGACTCTGCTAGAAGCATGGCTCCAGATACTCTACACTATATACAATATACTGTATGTCTATGGTGGAATACAGCAGTACATGTTATACATTCAGTACATTCTTAGAGGTTGGTTATAACATTGGTAAATAAGTCAATCCTCATCTGAACTCTTTTTCATGATTTGCTGAACTTATTTATTACGTTCCATAATTTGTGATAACGTGAATTATAAAGATTTTAACCTGTAAAGCTGCCCTCTTGGTCCTTTTAAGCTAGTGCACCCCTAGTATTCCATATTAAAAGAAACATTTATGTGTGTGTTAAATGTCACACATTGGTAAAGACAACATCTGTTAAAGTATAATACCAGTGGTATCCTCTACATCCCATTCACACTCTTAACGATGCAATAAAGTGGGCAGAAGTCATTTCTTTTTACTGAGAGTTGGCCAAGTAGGACGAAGTCTGTGTTTTCGTCACAGGTGGGGAGTTGTTTATAGATTATTCTGACTTTAGTAGACGGTACTGTGCTGCATGCATGCCATTTATTTGTTACCTTTTTTATTATGTTAATTGTTTACTGGTGATTCTATGTGTTTTCACATAAGTCACAGCCAGTGTTTGATAGTAAGCAGGAAATAAGCAGTCAAGCATCCCCTTTAGCATGGATTTATTTCTTTGCAACAAGAAATCATAGCTTCACACAAATGAAATCCTTAGACAAAGTGTAGTTTATACAGTTAACAGCATCGTGCTTAAATCAGTCCCCAAGACATTTATATTGAAAAGATTTTAATCTCAGAAATCCAAGAATATTTTCTTAACCATGTTTCCTCACCATGTACAAATACACAAATGTCCTCCCCTTTATGGTCACTGACTATTCAGTTTTCTCCTTTCTCATCATTTCTAGTTTCATGGAACTTTCTTTGAGGCATCATTTAAAGTCTGTTCTTCTATTGCTACTATTTTAACTATTGTTCCAGAACACATTTGGGGAAATATATATTGCCTGTGCACTGCAGTATATGCTGAGTTGGTATTGGATACTTCTTATGTAGACTGGGTCAGATGATTAATTTCTCTCTGATAGTACATGCTGAATAGGCTAAGCCCCAGTAGCCCTGTCACCGCAGCAGACACAGTGTTCTTTGTGTTAGATGCCATAAACCTCTCAGTGGGAGGCAAGAGACATTCAGTACTATTAGGAAGTGCTCACGAGAGAAGCCCTGGGCTGAACGTGGCTGTGTGGAGAATTCCCCATGCCTAGATCCCCTGTGGACAACACACTTCATTAGCTTGTTGTAGACCACAATTTGCCCCTACTGACTACTGTTTCAAATGAATACTATTACCAGTTGTCACTGGTTGAAAAAAAGTAGGAAACCCGAACGCTTTGGGGCATGGACAGTAATGTATTACATTTTGAATGAATTCCAAGGCATTTGGAATTGGTTATTTAATAGAACTAAGCTTGCACAATTTTCTCAATAACCTTGTTTATTACTGACAGCAGTTTAGATTTAATCTCTTGAATAAATTTGTTTGTGTTTGCAGTTAATTTATAAACTACAACTGAAGCAGTTTTTTTTATTAGAAGTATAAATAAATAATTAAAAATAAATAAACACATGAATAAATCAATGAAAATAAAGCTTTTGTGATTTTGTTTAATACCCTAAAATTACTTCTACCTAATATGGCTAATAAAAGAATTTCTAACATAGCATGTTGTTATAATTATCTGGACAGAGCTTTTCTTAATGCTTCTACGGTAAGTAATTGGTTTGGCTATTTGCATTTATTTGAATTTAGAATGGAAATGTTACATTATGTGCTTCTTGATACTGTTATATATACACTCGGTAAGCATAGACTTGGCAACTGTATTTCCATTGATTCAGATGTATCCTCATGCTCCATTTGTGTGGAAAATGGGCTGTGATGGTTCCAGCATTTTGCCTTTGCCAGGTTTTTAGTCCTCAGTCTAGGGATGTCTGGTTTTCACACATATGATTAATTGCAAAAAAAAGAGGAAAAAAATGCAGACTCAGTGGGGAGAATGTTTTTTTCCCTCTCTCACAGTTCCCTGTCTGGATTAAACTGGATGCTCTGATCTTCTAAAAGATTTGAGAAAACTAAACAAAAATTACTATGATCATTGCTTCACTAGTTATTCTGTTCTCCACAATCTCCAAATCTGTGTATGATTAGTTAGTTGTATGGGATTCTAGGGAAGTGCTGGACTACTCTAAAAGAATTTTCTATCTGATCCAGCTCTCTTTTAGAGCCATAAACACACAGGTTATTTATGTCATTTGTTTGGGTCTTGGGTCTTTAAGGAATAAGCCATGTAACAGAATGGACCTGCTGTGTTGAAGGTCATGCTGTGTTGTTAATGATTCTAATAAATCATTGTGAGTAGAAGTCTTAAACAGGTCTGACGTGGTCTGCTTTTACAGTGGGGGAAGTGTGTGCTCAGCTAAAAGAGAAAACAAATGGTCCACATTTTACTTCCATCTGGTCAGTGCAACTTCTTTAAAAGAAATCATCTTATTGCTGCTCATGACCACACCAGTGCCACTCATGATATACATGTGGTTGGCTGCACAGATGATCTGATTGAAAATCCCTATCTCTTGTCAGTTGGTGCAGCCCTGGGAAGTCGAATCACATTTCCTAACACTTCTGGCTTTTGCTAGCAGCGTGCGTTCTACCAACTGATCCATCCAGGCTGTCCATGCATATAATGCATATAATGTGTGATATGCACAAACAGTTCATTTTGCATGTTTAAATATACAAAGTTATTGAAATGTCACTGTGGTTCAACAATACTTACCTGCTGCACTCATGTACATTGGTGTTTTGACTTCAGGAGACATTGTCATGTGCTCTGGTCCCATTAGTGCACTGTTAATGTCAGAATTTGCACTTGGAGACCCATGTTGGCAACCGCAGATGCCCTGACACATTTTATTTAATGAGCCTTAAGAGCTGAAGATTTACCAAACATGCTTTTTACAATTCATTACTTCCTATGCTAGGATTACATCCCAGTAAACCTAATCACATAGTGAGATAATCAATCACAACCATCCGACTGAATAGCCACATGCTGAGTTTTTCCCCCTCTAAGAGCAAAGCAGGAAACTGGAACTCTCTGTTTATTATTTAACCCTTAGATATTTTTAATATCTGTTTATGTTAATAATTATATCAGACAGTAAATTATTACACATTTTCTGATGTATAAACATTTACTTTATTGTATAAGCTATTAATCGATTCACCAAGTGGCCAGCAAGCAAATGTTTTAGCGGAGCAGGACTCAGTAGGTGGTTTAGAATGATTGTAGGAGACTGCTAGTCACTCTGTGGTGAGAATGTTACTCATGACACCATGTACTGCCAAATATTTAATGGCAATCAGTCAACACTTCCCTAAATCACTCCCCATTGATTTCTCTTTCCCTGCATTCTCAATTCCAATGAGAATGGTAAAAGAGGAAGGGGGAGTGTTTGATAAAATGGTAAAGTTTAAAAAGAGATGAGCATTTGTGTTTCATGGATTTATGTTCTTGTTAGAATGGAAAATAATACTGAGAACTGAATAGTGAATAGCTGTTTAATTATATGTTGTAAAGATATCATATAAAGGGTTATGCTGGACTGGTTTAGATTTGATGTCTGTGGGTAACTTCAGCATCAACTTCTCACATTATAGTAATCTCAGTTTAAGACGAAATAATCGCTTGTCACCCATTGTACAGTTCAATTTCTGTATTTTCCACTGACATATTTTTGATAATTTGCCTGCTCTTCTTCACAGTTCTTGGCTCTCCAAAAGATTTGGTCACAAAAGATGTCACAGAGTCCAGCTTTGCAGTTCTCTGGACAGCAGCACCTGGCAAGGTTCAACATTACAGGCTCACCTGGAAATCCCAGTTCTCTGATAAGGTTGAGGAGAAAACAGTGCCTGGTGATATCACCAACACTGTGCTGGAGGGACTGACACCAGAGACACGCTACAGGGTTTCTGTCTACGCCGCCTACAGTATTGGAGAAGGAGAGCCACTGGTGGGAGAGGAAACCACAGATGGTAAGTCAATTTTCACCCACATAATGCATCCACCAGAAGAACATTGTTTCATCCCTCCCCTCATTTTTGAGGGGCCCCTCATTCTGAGCTTACTCCAGAACATGCAAAGAAAAAATATTATATTATAGTAAATGGTTACAATGAAGAATGTGCAGTTTTTGTTCATTTTCTATTACAAGAATCCGTATATTTCGACACCTTGGTGTTATAGTTTTCAGAAACCCAAGTGAAATCATTATACTGTACATCCAAGCTTTTACCTGAAGGCTTTCTTGATGTTTTTTTTACGCAATATCTGAATTTGTGATTTAAGGAGTATATAAAATACTTATTTTATCAATTATAAGATTATAAGGCCATTTCCAAACAACTTCCACAATTAAAGGGATTATTCACAGTCAAGAATCATGGTTGAGGAGCAATAATTTGTTTATTTGCAGCCACAGGACCTGGGAACCTTGCAGTCATTGAGATGACCATAAACTCTGTATCAGTGGCAGCTTTTGTTCTTCTCAAGGTCAAGCCGATCATAAAATTAGTTAGTTATAGCATTTCTTGTATACAGAAATCACACAGCTTACTCCTGTTGCCCTGCAATCCCTGACTTGAACATACAAATCACAATCAACCTAAAATAAACAATGGAAAAAATAACATATGTGCAAAGTTAAATACTGAGCTATATGTCTAGCAATTATCATTAAGTAACTCAGAATGTCACACAATTTCACGTTTATGGAATTTGTGGTGCATGGGACTGAACTTGAAATATTCCATTGTGAAATATAATTTCAAAATGCTGTCAATCAACAAAGGTCCAGCCAAACATCCTCCATTCATCATGCAGAAGCCCAGAATCCAGTCTAGCCCACTGCCCATTTACTCCCTGGGAAGCTGAGCTTCCCTCGAAGTGATATCTTTGATGCATTTGTCCAATTAACTTCCCACTGGACTCCACTAAATGAATGAATAAATCACTAGCGGAACATATATAAAAAAATTGATGACCTGTGAAAAATTATTGCTGATTCTACTCGGCCATGTTAGTAACCACACATCCTAACATTGCCTTTGTAGCAATGTAAATGCAAAATGTGATATCTATACTAGCAATGTAAATATGACATATTTGACAATTTTTGCTATGTAACATTTTAGTGGAGACAGAGATGTATATTAGAGCAGTTGCTTTGGGTACACCAAATTATTCTAGAGTCAGAAGTGAGGTCATTGATCTGACAGCTAAACCTTGCCTGAAATTGGGTTGTGCTAGCTAATCTCCAATGAGTCGGCCAGATTTCCTCGAGAACAATGTGAGACACAGAGAATGTTACAGAAAAGCACTGTTATTTATTGCTGTCGGATTTGTTCTAAAAGCTATTAACATGTGGGATGTAATTCTTTTTTACAAACATGGCATCTCAATATCTGTTAAATACATAATGACATTGTGAAATTTGTGTTGTTTAGCTGACGTTGTTTTTAAGAATTTCCAGTACTTTTTTATAATGCATTTATCCGTGAATCTATAGAATTCAAAAACGGTATACAATATATTCATTAAAACACAATTTGCCCTTGACAATACAGCTGAAGTTCGGTTATATAAACCTCTTATTCAATTGTACCACTGTGATGTAGGACCGACTCTAATACAGGAGACTAAGGATTTAAGGTTTCTAAGAAACTTCAGTCTGCTCTTTTAGTATGCAGTGGAAAAAGTGAGCGTGACTTACGGTTCTCTTCTCAGGTTCAAGAATAACATCATGCTGCTGGCAGGGCTGCTCCTTCTGAATTGGCAATGGCATACCCACTTTATTCATTTATGTGCATGCCATTGTTGTTGTGTATGAACCTGTCAGCAATGGGCAGTGGAGCTTATATATTCGCCACCATTCTTATATATGTGTCACCATAATAACCACCATTTGTTTGTTGATGTTAACAAATATGCCAGGTGCCGCTAGAGAGAAAATGTTACTGACTACACATTGGGGGTTCTGTGTTTCATGTCCATGGTCAGCTTTTACCCCACTTTAATATGCAGGGTATTTCCAGTAACATATTGTGTTCTTGAAAAAGTTGCTCTTAAAAAAATTGGAAGTCGTATTTTCCACCCATAAAGCTCCCATTTTGTAAAAGCACTGTGTCTGAAAGTACACTGTAAATCATTTAAAGCCCTGACAATTCATTGGGCCTTTTCCTGTTCCAGAAACCTGGAGACACTGCATGGAAAATGAACATTTTGGGCAGACTAAGAATGCCCAGGTTTGGCTGGAAGCACCACTTGCTGCATCTGTTCTTATGAGATGGGCTTCTCAGTTGCATGGCGAACATTTTGGCAGCAGTCGTTTCAACAAATTTTAATTTTCTATTATTTCCTGTATCTTAAGATGAAATCTGTCTAAATAAAAATGGCTTCCATATAGCATTCGATTTATAACAAAATTTTTGGTTAATTACAGAATGTAATATTTCTACATTGCTTTTGATCTCCTATCTAGTCTCAGCTGCAACCAGAGCCATAACTGTAAGTGAGGAAACAGAGAAGAGCATGCGGGCAACATGGATTCCAGCACCGGGCAATGTTGTTAATTACAGAGTGACCTATAAGCCTCATGATGGAGCAAGGCCAATGGTCACCAAAACCTCAGGTGGTACTACAACCGTTGTCCTGAGGCGCCTACAGCCTATTACCACCTATGAAATTATAGTGGTTCCTGTTTACAAACATGGGGAAGGAAAAGCAAGGCAAGGAATGGGAACCACATGTACGTTTGCCCTTCATTAATCAGATCTATCTATCCGTCTGTTTGTTTATTTATTTATTTTTTAAAGATGTCATGTAGAACTTATAAAGAAAAAAGTAATTTGATATTACAGATGCTAATTATTTTTTATTTTTTGTCTCACCTGAAGATATTAGTTTTAAATTCAAACCCTCTGAATTGATAAAAGTATTTAGAATAAAAAAGGTATATGTATAACATGAATATATACAGGGGTTAGACAATGAAACTGAAACACCTGTAATTTTAGTGTGGGACGTTTCATGGCTAAATTGGACAAGCCTGGTGGCCAGTCTTCATTAATTGCACATTGCGCGACTAAGAGCAGTGTGTGAAGGTTCAAGTAGCAGGGTAAGAGCACAGTTTTACTCAAAATATTGCAATGCACGCAACATTATGGGTGACATACCAGAGTCCAGAAGAGAACAAATTCTTAGTGCACGTCTTGCTGGCGCATCTGTGACCAAGACAGCAAGTCTTTGTGATGTATCAAGCACCACTTTGGGGTGTTTTAGAGGAGCAAGTCAGGAAACGTTTTCCTCCACCAGCAT
>JAOUQV010000002.1:8986663-8999167 GCA_028565295.1 Aspidoras spilotus | reverse complement strand
GAGGACAAATTGTTGGTGCACGTCTTGCTGGCGCATCTGTGACCAATACAGCAAGTATTTGTGATGTATCAAGAGCCTCTTTGGGGTGTTTTAGAGGAGCAAGTCAGAAATTGTTTTCCTCCACCAGCATCACGTAGTGACCTGGCCACTATCCTACAAAAAGAATGGCTTAAAATCCCTATGACCAGACGTGTATGTGTCATTCCCAAGACGAATTTACGCTGTATTGGCCGCAAAAGGAGGCCCTACACCATACTAATAAATTATTGTCTAAAACCAGGTGTTTCAGTTTCATTGTCTAACCCCTGTATGTACTAATATATAAACATTAACTCACTACTCATTTTAGTTTGACTCATTTTCCATCCTGTCTTTTTTAAGTGTCACCTTATAAAGCTCCAAGAAATTTGCAAACATCTGAACCCACTAAGACCAGTTTCAGGGTGTCATGGGACCACGCCCCTGGAGATGTAAAGGGATATAAGGTGATGTTCCATCCTACTAACGATGAGGTGGACTTCGGGGAGCTTGTTGTTGGACCCTTTGACAATACAGTGGTTCTAGAAGAGCTTAGGTAAGTGCTTAAATCTTCTCTGCTTTCCTTGTATCCTGGCGCACTGGACATTGGGGTCTATGAATCATTCTGTTATACTTTTTGGTTCTTAATAAAGAGATTGTAAAGAGATTGTTTCCTTCTTTTCAACACAGAGCTGGCACCAAGTACACTGTAAGTGTATTTGGTGTATTTGATGGAGGAGAGAGTATGCCATTGGCTGGAGAAGAAAAGACCACTCTCTCTGATGAGCCTGCTCCTCCTCCAGTTAATGCCCCAGGTAATGTGACCTTCTAAGCCACTCAGATTACTCACGATCGCTGAGGGTTAAAGGCATGTGGATACAAATATGAGTGACAACCTTTTTGAGTCATACATATAGGAAAGCTGTCCAGACCTAGACAGATGTGCATGCCTTTCCTCCTAAATAATTGTTTCACAATGACTATTCCACATGGTGACTGTTATCAGATCACTTTTTGTTTAGACATGGCTATGACACACATCCTTGTCTGGTCTTTCAGACTGAACATTATCTAGTGAGTAGAAGAAGAAATACGATGTGTTAAAAGGTCTGTACTTAGATAGCCTTTTTTCACCAACACGCAACAGCACTGTTCCTAATTGTAAACCTTTCAGGGAATTTCCACTAACAAAAATATATTCCGGAACCCGGAAAGTTCATTCACAGTGCGAACCAATGTATAGTAGGTTTTTCAGCACGGACTGTAAAAACATCCGTAGACATGTCTACAAATCACCATTTGTCTTACAAATTGTCTCTCACAGTGTAGTCTTCTACGTCTTCTTATCTCTACAATATTATACATATTTGCTTTTTGGCAACAAGCAAATTTCTGTAACAACAGAACAAATGCTCACAGGTAGTCTATACAATCTGCCATCTTCTCAGTTCTGTTTACTGCCGCTTCTATTATATGACATATCCTCGGTATTATAAAAACTGGTGTAAACACGGGCTGGTTCGCGGAAAAGCATTGAGGTTTTAATAAGCACGAACCGATTCAAGAATAAGAGTTGTTTTGGTGAAAAAGTGCTGAGACTGATGGAATGCAGCTCCTAATTGGGAGCAGATCCAGTGACTGGGTTCTTGCACGATCTGCAGCAAAGATAAGTGAGATATACAGTTACACTTGATATTTGTTATTATGAATTTCACAAATAGAGATAAAAAGCTAAAAATGAACATTTGTGAGCAAGAATCTAAAGACAAGAGCAGGGAAATGTACAAATGATAGGAAAGGTTCATTTTAAACTACGATTGCAAAATATAAATTCTGAAGACTCGCACAGAATTTGCACAGAATGTAAAAAAAAGAAAAAAGAATCGGAGCAGGAAAGTTTTTGATATGCCTACCAGTGCTGTACTTTGCTGTTAAACAGATTATTTGGTGTTTAAATTATGTGCTGTCAGAAAGAGATGAAAGTAGACCATGTGTTTGTACAAGTTAAAATTCCTCTGTAACCTTAGAACACTCGAGGGAGACAGTCTATACTGGGATTGTTCAAATGCCAACAGCTCATTATTTATTTAGTTCCATCAGCGAAATGATTTCTTTGCACTTTCAGATAATGACATAATATATAACTTAAAATATATAACTTGCTGTTGGCAGCTGGGTAATTATTATTATGGTGTACATGGAAACAAAAATGAACAGGACATATTTTGGATCATGTATTTGCACATTTAATGTGTTGTGCTCCTGGGAATATTTATTAAGAAAGCAGCACATATGTTCAGCTCAAAGGTGGGGACATGTGTTTTATTTGATAGACATTAACTATTTTCTTTATTTACAACAGGAAAGCACCAATACAGAATACAGAAAACAGTAGTGTGTAAAATCCAAGGAGGCATTTTGAACCTTTTAAAAAGCACTTTGAAATATCAATCCTCCCTTTTCTCTGCTGCGGCCTTTTGCCAGGATTATGGAAAAAAGTTGTATTGTGGATTCAGTGTAAACTTGTTTTGTTTTTAAGCTCCATGCAGCTGTGTTATTCCTGAGCAGGGGATGTCTCATGCCAGTGACACAACATTCATTTGTGAGGTGCAGATCTGGAAATGAAAATTAACTCTAAACCATCACAGCCTTTCTGCTGCTCATGATGAAGTCTACATCATTTCTTTATGTTTACTGTCAGTGTTATTTTTGTCTATGTATTTATTGCATTGTTTTTTATAATGTACACAATCTGTCGTGTAATAATACAATATAAATAAACAAGTATTTATATCGCTCGTCTGGTCTCTTAGTGTCTAGAAATCAGTGTATTGTTTCACACATAACACATAACATTTTCTTTTTTTTTTTATTCAATTAACATTATAGCTTTGTATTGTAAATGTGCACTTTCATTTTTCTGTCCTTTGCGTGGTCAGATGTAATGTGCAAAACAACTGCCCAGGCTGATATTGTCCTGCTGGTCGATGGCTCATGGAGTATAGGACGTCTTAATTTCAAGACCATCAGGGCATTCATTGCTCGCATGGTGGGCGTGTTTGACATCGGCCCAGAACGTGTCCAAATTGGTAAGAGCTTATTTTGTCAATATGCAGATTTATTTCTGTACCCAGAAGCAGGTGTGAGATATTGTGTTCATTTCTGTACACAGGTTTAGCCCAGTATAGTGGAGATCCAAAGACTGAGTGGCATCTGAATGCACATCAAACTAGAGATTCACTGTTGGAGGCTGTAGCCAACTTGCCTTACAAAGGAGGAAACACTATGACAGGTATTTGCATCATGGCAGACTTTACACTCTAACCCAAACTTCCTAACAAGCAGGCATATGTGAACAAAGGAGTTCCACTATGCAGTAATGTGCGTGAGAAAAATAGTCTTGTGTTTTATCCTGTACTGACACAATCACATTATATGTGATAATTATAACCATTATTCTGCCTTTTTTCCAGGACTTGCTTTGAATTACATCCTGCAGAACAATTTCAAAGCTAATGTGGGTATGCGTCCAAATTCCCGCAAAATTGGTGTCCTCATAACTGATGGCAAATCGCAGGATGAAATTATTTCCAACTCCCAGAATTTACGTGATAATGGCATTGAGCTGTATGCTATTGGTGAGAAAACCACTGCATTTCTACATATAAAACACAGCATTAAAAGTATAATTACACTTTAAATTGATATTTGTGTATCTAATACTTTTAATGGTTGTTCCAGTTGGCTTATGTAAGCCAGGTTGATAATGATCTCATTTTTTATACTATTCTACGGGCTTTGACTTTGTATACTGTATTTATTGGGTGCTTATGTTTTTGACTCTCTTTGCTCTATAGGTGTGAAAAATGCTGATGAGAATGAATTGCGTTCCATCGCCTCTGATCCTGATGAAATCCACATGTACAATGTGGTGGATTTCTCCTTTTTGTTGGACATCGTTGATGATCTGACAAACAACCTGTGTTCAAGTGTCAAAGGCCCAGGTAGCATGAAAGATGTTTGTTTAATGAACATGGTATATACAAAGAAGTATATCAATATATTTTATGGAACATAATCTATTAGTCCAAATAGATCTTGTGACGAAAGAGGACATTTTGTGTGAATAAAGAAAGAAATGATGAAAGATACAGTATCTTGATATTTAATCCAGCTGTAGAAATAGTAATGGAAATATGTGGGAGCTTATCAAACATCAGAATTTCCCATAAAGATCTCTCACAGTCTCTCCCATGCTAGTTATATTTAGCTTAGGTTTCAAGGAGAACTGGGAATTAGTTCATTCTTTATTTGTGTCTATATTAAAAATGAGTTCCCAGACATGTACGGAAAAAGTTTTTTGTTTTGTATAAAAAATATATATTTCTAGACAGGCTTTGCCAATGTCTAAACAGGCTTTAAATTGGTCAATGGTCAAAGTGTCATCGTTATCCTATTCAGGAGGAGGATTAGCAGCACCCACTGATTTAAAGACATCTGATGTGACCTACCACTCATTCCGGGCCACCTGGAATGGCCCTGATGACCCTGTTGAAAAGTACCGCATTGAATACTTTCCAGTCTCTGGAGGAGAAACACGACAGGTATTAATCTCTACAAAAATGGCTTTATGATCAAGTGTTGACTTTCATATCTACATCACAATGGATTAAGTCTGAGAGAGGTGTCGGAAACATTCTTTACTGTTAAACAACGTGGCAAGTTATTATTGGCCTTAATTCATACAAAGGAATTGAAACTCTGCAGACTCACTCCCAAGTTCACTCAATATCTGTTTTAAATAAAGTTTAACGAAGCTTTCCCAAAGCCGTGACGTAGACCAGTATACAAGTTTACAAGTGTGCACTGGGAATTCCCAAATTGTTTCATGTTCCTTGCTTGTTTGTAGTAAATATCTCCTCTAATGTTTAAGCCACGTGGGGCTGTTTTTCAGTTTATTTTACTTTGTTGAAAGAAATATAAAAGTTATCTGTGATTCATAAACATGTATTTTATTTTAGATTTATTTATATTCTTTTGTTTTTATTTTGCCCATGACCTTAAAACTAGGATTTAGGGTTATAGAAAATGAATGAATGAACGAACGAATGAATGTATGTATTTTTTATATGAGTTTCATCCTGAAATAATTTATCAAATCTCCCATCTCCCAGATCAATTCCCAACTGATAGTAAATGATAAGTACCAGTTTTAAGTAACATACTTTATATTTAACTTTTTCGTTCTTTTTTTCTTTTGTGTTTCTCTGTCTCAGATGTTTGTGGATGGGAATGTGAATACTGTGGTACTGGAGGGCCTCGATCCATTGACCGAATACTCAGTGAATGTTTACTCTGTGGTTGGAGAAGAGAACAGTGAACCCCTGAGTGGCACAGAAACCACATGTAAGGGCCAATTTTAGTTTTACCATAAGTGGCTTTTGAAAAGAACTGAGCCAAAGCCTCAACCAAAATTTAATTTTCTTATTTTTTAACCTGGATCTGTGACAATCTGACAATTTCGCGTAATCTCTTGTACTTCACTGCATTAATCCTTGCTGGCTTACTTTCTCCAATTTGAAATAGTGTAGAGGCTTTGTCTTAGATTCTCCTTTATTGTTAGTAAATGTTACCTACTGTCTGTTGCTATAACAAATCTTTTGGTTTTTATATAGATTTTAGTAGTTCTACTTTTACTGTAGCACCATAACTAATATTTAGATTACCATCATATTACAAATATTTTACTTTAAGCAGTTTATTTTATGTATTTGAGTGATATCATCATGCTGTCACAGCAAGGCCATATTTGAGAATATTTCTGTTCAAATATGGATCTAAACTGTATAGAAATGACATAGTAATGTATTGTACATTTTTCCATTAAGGTTTGCTAAAGCAACTTTATTTTGTTTAGATTTGGAAAAAATTATGAAGATTTGCTTTTAAGCTGGTTTTGTTTTATGCTGATTATTTTGATCCTAACCCTAACCATCATCATTTCCATCACAGAGCATTAAATCTATATATACAGCATGAAGCTGCATGCCACAGCAACGTGCCGTTGGTTTATTCCTGTGTTTGGTTGCAAATGTGTTTATAAACCAATGTGCAATAATGTTTGATATCTGTGTGGTTTTAATGCGTGCTATGTTTGTCTGCCATCATCATTCACTAGCCATCATGTACTGTAAGTATAAAAAAATCACTTCCATTCATCCAGCAACCTGTTTACCATCAATTCATTGTCCTCCATGTAACCATCATGCAACTCCATGTGTGCGCCTTGGTCCATCTATGCTGTCTGCTCGCTTCAGAGTGTAGATTGACAGGGAAAATTGTCTAAAGAAACAAAAAAAAAGATGTACTCCCCCCCTTTAGTGCTTTTAAATAATGTAAGGAGATTGACCATCTACAATGTTGGCTCCACCACCATGAATGTGAAATGGAAGAAAACCGAAGGAGCTACTGGCTACAAAGTACAATACTTGGCTACAAATGCCACTGAACCCACCAGCAAGAAAGAGGTATGACCTGTGATTATCTACCCCTATAGAGGAAGATTCAACCTAGAGTTCTCAGGTCCTGTTTTAACTTGGTTTCATTGGGCAATTGGGTCACAAGTGAACAATGTATAATGTAAGTGTAAATGACCACCAAGAACCACTGTGACACCATTACTAATGCTTTAGAGTATAACATATTGAAAACCACTTTCTTATTACATTATGGGATATTGATACTTAAAAATAAATTCACAAATTTATTATTCTTCACTATTTAAATCATAATCCTTAGATTAGATTAATTTAAATTAGATTAAAACCGATGCCTGTGGTTAGAAAGAACACTAAGTACTGTAGTGGTTCACCAGGAATGCATTTAGTTATACCAGATATTCTAAGTATTTCTCCTGGAATAATCCCTTAGCTGTTTAGAAGAAACCACCATTATTTTCACTGTTGATGTGGTTAACATTCACAGATTCGAGTGAAACCAAAGCTCTCGGAGGTCCAACTGAAGAAGCTTCTCCCTAACACAGCGTACACCATCACGCTCATCGCCCAGAAAGGCGAAACGACCAGCCCACCTCTTACTGCTCAAGGGGTGACCCGTAGGTGGCAGTAGAGCATGCTAGCTCTAAGCAGGATGTGTTTGGTATGGGCTTGAGATTCTCATTGCTTGGTTGTTTGTTTTTATCTTTTGCTTACTTGCAGTTCCGCTGCCTCCTCCCGGTGAGCTGACGATAAGAGATGTAACTCACAGCAACATGCTTCTGAACTGGGATGCTGCCCCTGGGCCTGTGCGCAAATACATCATTACTTACAAACCGGAAAATGGCGAGAGTAAAGAGGTAGTAGTACAGTTCATCACATATGCACTGATATCATGATAAAAGGATAAAATATAGGATGCAATATAGTGTGAAAGACTAGCTCCTGCAGAAACTGCGAAGTTGCGCATCGATGCAACCGCTTTTCCAGCTCAATGTCTTTTACTTCTGTCAGTATACAATAATTATAATTATATAGCAGTAATAAATAAAATGATAGTTATTTTAATTATATATAAGTGCTTCAGTATGAGAGACTCACCCAAACACAGTGCTGTGCCGAATAAATAAAAAAATATTTCAAATATGAAATATTTCAAAAGTTACGAAAAAAGAGAGGAGACTGAGCCCTTTGTTATGCTCTAAAATATACAGTATGTGCATTGAACAAGAAATGGCAGACATATTAGAGTTTAGATAAAATGTAATCAAATATGTTATTATTGGATTTGTAGAAATTTAACATAGAGGTCTCTGGGTACATTTAAGCAGTTGGAGCTAATCAACTGATCGTAACTCAATAAGGAATGTGTGAATCAATTAGATATTCATACAGCTTTCAAGGGATACCCATCTCTATGATTTACATTTCTATGTGAATGTATAATAAAGCTATGGAACAACGTTTTGAAAAAGGTCTTAGGCAGCACAGTAGTGCATTGGATATGCTGGGTTCGGGCCCTGGGTGGGGTGACTCTGGAAATGTATGTGTGGAGTTTGCATGTTCTCCCTGTGTTTACGCGGGTTTTCTCTGGGTACTTCGGTTTTCTTCTGCATTCCAAAGACATGCATGATAGTTTAATTGGTGTCTCTAAATTGCCCATTACTGTGTGATTGTGTGTGCGCCCTGTGATGGATTGGCCCTATTATGATATGATAGGGTTGTTCCTGCCCTCAAGCCCAGAGTTGTCAGGTGGGAATAGGCTTCCCCATTACCATAAATTAGGATTAAGCGGGTATAGAAAATGAATCAATAAACATGCCTCATTCCTACAATGTAGCTAGATTGCTTTGGTCTTGTGTATCACAGGGTGTGAATGAAGTGAACGGAGAACGCAATAAATCTATACTTCGACATGACGGGTCAGGCGAGTTACGGCAGTACGAAAATCTGCAATTTTAAGTCACTGGGAAATTGTCTCTTCACTCGAGATGTCTCTTTAGTGTATACACGCAGTCACAAATAATAATATTTTGAAGAACAATGTGTTTTTCCAATGCACATAATAATATTTCGAAGAGCAGTATATACTAATCAAGTTGTATACTATAATTAATATCTAGTTAATAGGAAGACTAGATTTTTCAATACATTTCCCTCCCCACTCCCATCAAAGCACATACTGTACATATCCCACACAAATAAGTCATTTGGGATTCTTTTTTTTTTTTGGTCTCTCCTTTCATCAGTGGTCGCCACAGCCAGTCAATCATGAGTGAAAAACTCACGTTATTGATTTGGCAAATGTTTTAGTTCGGATGCCCTTCCTGACGCAACCCTCACCATTTACCCGGACTTGGGATCGGCATTGAAAATACATTGGCTTGTGTTCTCTAATGGCTCTATTTTATTGCTGGTTGATTTTTTTGTCATGCTACCAGAGAAGCATGTTACATCGTAGAGCATGAACATTAGAGCATGGTGCTACTTGTTAAACTAGGTGCAGGGATGAAAAGATACACCCTGTTATAGGCTGAGGCTCACCTAATAAATGACACACTGTTGGATTAAGAGCTCAGGCTAAACTGTTTTGCACCTTTTCGGAGAAATAATCAGTCATCGTTATCAACATTATGAGTTCCGTAAAGCTTTCATGTGCAGATGTGTGCAGATCCTTCTCAATAATGTTTCTCATTTTAATTTTTTTAGATCATTATTCTAATTCTAAACGTGTGCACCAAAGTTATGAACCGTTAATAAATCATATCAGATCTTTTTCCACAAGTAGTGTTAAATACAAACAGAAACATTCGGGGGGGATGTCTGTCAGAAAAATGGTCCTGCCATGCATGTGTTCACAATCTATATTCTTCACATCTTGGTTACTGGATAGAGCAGCTAGACAGACATCTGTTCTCATGAGGGAAAAATACATGTTTGCCTAAATCACCCAAACCATGTGGCAAATTAATATCGTCTGTGCAGACTAAGCTATTGGCTGTTTCTTTTACCTGGACCTTGCACTACAGTCAAAATAGGCAATCAAACATTGCTTTAAAAACCAATACTAATCACTGCAGACAGCTTTAGACAGCTAATCAGGAAGAATATTCATATTCATGATTATGACCCAAAGCACAAAAACAAGTCAACAAAGAAATGTTAAATGAAATGATCTAATGCCAGATCTAAAGTCTGCATATAACCTGTGATATGATTGGAACAGTCCATCAAATTAAAGTATTTGTTGTTTGTTTTTTCCCCTCATCCAATTTTCTTGGTTGATGTATTACAAACCCGATTCCAAAAACAGTTGGGACAAAGTACAAGTTGTAAATACAAACGGAATGCAATGATGTGGAAGTTTCACAATTCCATATTATATTATATTAAGAGAAAAATTAGGTGTTTTTAAATTTTGTGACAAGAACACATCTAAAAAAAGTTGGAACAAGGCCATGTTTACCACTGTGAGACATCTTTATTCTTTTTACAACAGTCTGTAAATGTGTGGGGACTGAGGAGACAAGTTGCTCAAGTTGAGAGATAGGAGATGTTCTATTGGGAATTCAATATAAAATTTTGAGATTTGTAAATGATTACATTCTGTTTTTATTTACATTTTGTTCTTTGTCCCAATTCTTTTGGAATCGGGTTTGTACAATCAGTGAATGAGTTGATTTCTGATTTCTGATTTTTTAAAAATTGGAATGTAAGACATTTTTATGCTGTACCTCAGAATGTACAAAAATGCTACATTTACAGGTATAATCTATTATTTTTCTATGCAGCTTGAAGTGGACGGAGACGTGACAACACAGGTCCTGGATAATCTGAAGTCTCAAACTGAATATGATGTGGCTGTCACTCCAGTATTTGACATTGGAACCGGGAACCCAATGCTTAATCAGGCCACTACAGGTGATATATATTACAGTAATATATATTAATGGCTAGTAATGTGCTCTGGATTTTACATTGAACTGAAAAGTGTTTTAATAAAAAGAGTAAATTTAATAAAAACTCCTTTCCCATGTCAGGAAAATGTAGTTCTGCATGTATATCTCCTAGAAGACATGGGTAATCTTATAACTCCTTTTGCATATCACAGGAAATAAAAAAATCTATGATTTTTATTGTTTTTTTTTGTTGCATAAATATGTGATAATGAAATGTCCACATAACAGTTTATCACAAATATTTTAGCTTTATATGGAATCAATATTTAAAATTATAAAGGCCAAAAGGCTTTAATTAAGCTATGCGTTCACTTTGGCATCATTTCCACAAGCTTCTGCAATGTCAGAACATTCAATTATATCCAGAGTTGCATTATTTCTTCTTCAATAACTTGTACTGATGATGGGAGATTTGGACCACTGCACAATGTCTGCTCCAGCATATTCCAAAGATTCTCAATGGGGTTCAGGTCTGGATCTCTGGTGGCCAATCCATGTGTGAAAATAATGTTCCCTGAACCACTCTTTCATAATTTGAACCAGATAAGTCCTGGCTTTGCCATATTGGAACATGCCCGTGCCATCAGGAAAATAACATTCAATGATGGAATCTCCTGGTTGTTTAGTATATTCAGGTAGTCAGCAGTCCTCATTCTTTGGGCACATAACATTGCTAAATCTAGGCCTGTTAAGCTCCACCAACCCAAGACCATTGCACTGCCCACACAGACTTGTAAGGTAGGCACTAGGTATAATGGGTTTATCACTTCAGCCCGATACTCCTATCATTCTGGAACAGGAACTCTATGTTTAATCCATTTTTGCCAGTTAGTCTCAGTGCCGAATTGTTTTCTTATGGCTACACACCCCTTAGTTTCCTTTACATTGTGCATATGGAAATGCTCTTACCCAGAGTTCTACTGTTGTTGTGATGATCGGACATAAAAGGTCGACTAACAATGTATTTTATATTGATCCACTTATTTATTGTTCTGCCGACTTTGTGTATGGAACACATCTGCGTCTGTTCATTGGATAGAAGCAGAGATTTTACCTCGGTACTTGATAGACAGGTATACCATCTCAAAAAAGATTTTCAGGCTTCTGAGTTTTATAGAAGCCAGCATCTTGGACAAAAGCCGACCACTGGAAGGCTAATCCGAAGGGTATTATTGTCAATTTCGTTGGAGAACTTGACAACAAGTGTGAAATGCGATGGGTGTTGTCACTTGCTGACACACAAAAAAGAAACTGCAAGTTATCAGCAGACATTCTTACTCTAGTAAAATTTTAAGTATTAAGTAAACATCAGACTATAATGACAAAGAATAAACTGATTACACACTAAAATACTTTAGTGGGATTATTAGTTATTTAAATGAAGGATCTAATATAGATATTCTCAACCTTGATGGATATGAACTGTATAACTGTATAAAATAGATGTAATAGACCAGAAGGAGGAGTCTTTTTTGTATGCAGCCTCTGAACTCTCAGTTGCTGTTCGGGATGATCTCATTATTGAGGATGGTCACTCTGATGCTTTATACTTGGGGATAGATGTAAAAAATATCATTGTATTAGTAATTGATAGGCAACCAGACTATGACATTAATCATTTCAAAATTAAAGGGGAAAAACTCCTTGCTTCATTGCAACATGCCTTATTCTCCTTGCAACATGCTTCATTCTTGTAGATTTAAGGACTAAGGTTTTTCTAAATGTTTTACATTCTTTTTTCCCAGTTAGGGTTATCAGTCAGGGTTTCCTAACTTGTTGCCAGCTGAAATGTAATCACCCATGCAGTAATTATCCAATGGAAGATGTGCATTCTTGTTTGCTTGGTTAAATGAATGTGGTGTCCTATTTTGTCTAGGCAATGTGTACACTCTATGACAAATGTATAGTTTATTGATAATGTCAACTCTACATGTGTCATTCTCACTTTGACTTACAGGGGTTGGACAATGAAACTGAAACACCTGGTTTTAGACCACAATAGTTTATTAGTATGGTGTAGGGCCTCCTTTTGC
>JAOUQV010000002.1:8957520-8972749 GCA_028565295.1 Aspidoras spilotus | reverse complement strand
CAAGACGAATTGACGCTGTATTGGCTGCAAAAGGAGGCCCTACACCATACTAATAAATTATTGTGGACTAGAACCAGTTGTTTCAGTTTCATTGTCCAACCCCTGTACATACATAGTAGTCACAGCACTTTCCTTTTTTCACATTTTGATATGTTAGTCTTAAGGGACCCTATTAGAACAGAGCTTATAGAGCTTAGATTGTAGACCCAAGGAATGTTGTGTCCACAGCACTGTTCGTGACAAATTCTGATTCTACTGAGTTCTTCAGCGGAAAATGAGATTCGTCACTTGTCCCAGTCTCTTTATGCTCTCTTAATATGCCTTTCTTGTCACCATATTTAATCAGTGATTATCTGAGATACTATTGTCTGTTTGAACTAGTGTGGTCTAATTTTTTATGTTGTTCTGTGAATGGAATGGTAAGAGCAAACTAGGGACTACTATGTGAGAAAATCTAATAAGCAGCCCATCTGGAAACAACAGTCATTCCACAGTCAAAATCAGTGGGATTCTGATGTTTAATCTGAACATTGCCCAAAGCATCTGGCCCATATTTGCATGATTTTATCCATTTACTGCTGTCACAAAATTGGCTGGTTATACAATTGCATCAGTAGACTAAATTCCTTTGTGTGATGAAGAAATGGCTAACAGTCCCTTGCATGACCTTGAACGTGTCTGATTTGAATCTAGATTATAATTTACAGAATTTCTAGGTTTTAAATCTGTGACCACTTGTGAAATCCCTGTAATACAAAACCATGTAATACACAAATCACATGGTGTGATGCCTGTATTAAATTAACCAACTTGGTCAAAAGGTCAGCAGGAAAGCCTCCTGATTGTGGCATAATGTAAGCCTGAAACATCTGTAAAAAAAAATTTAATGCCTGTTACATTTAAGTTCTAGGTAACATGACAATATCCTGTCCCAGCTGGTTGTTATGGCATTGTACTCCCATTTTTGATTTGTGCCAAGGCTAGTGAACTGTATAAGGTTTTATGTATAAATTAAACACTGGATATGTCAGGGTATTTTATAGCAGTTTAACTGTATAACAGAGGTGAGTGTATGGATAAACCTCCTGGTGATGATATTTTCAAGGCTGTTATTATTATTCTCATGACCTTTGTCTTCCTTTGAAATCTTTTAGGAGGCTTTTTGGGGCTTTCGGGGTATTTGTTCTTAAGCCAGCAGGTTTTACTGCAGACATGTAGCTTTTGACTTCAGCCAAACCAGTGTTGGCTTGACAATTCACTGCTCACACTGAACTCTCTTTTTTTGAATTGAAGGTCTTCAGACATTGGCTTTACTATTCTATGTGCTTTCCCAGCAAAATGTTACAATTGCATCAACATTAGCCTTTGTGAAGTTCCAACGTTCCATTCATAGAGCAACCAGAGTGCCATAAAATGAGCTTTAAAAGGCCTCTTTCTAATTATCCATATTATTATCATAAAGCAAGGAACAGTGCCTATTTTTAAATATAATTCCCTCTGCTTATATCAGCGCATCAGTATGTGTTATGACCCGTGAAACCCCTTACAAAACAAAGATTTTTGTAAAGGGGGAATTGAATTGATGATAGGTGGTTGATATGGGGTATGTTATTCAACTTTGAAGAAACATTAGAAGATGGTGGGAGAAAGCAGAGTGCCAAACCAGCAAACACGAAATGGGGCAGCTAGGGCTTATGGAGAACTGACAGAGTAATCAGAATAAAAGAGAACAGCGGAAAGTCAAAATGAAACCACATGCTGTGTTGAAGCAAACACCACAGTAGCAGGGAAGGGGTGGGGGAGAAAGTACTATATCATGGTACAAAGTATGAGAATGTGATCTATATAAACCATAGACCATTCTACTAGTGGGTAGTCAAATACTGGTTTTGCTTGCCAAAGACGATGATTGCAATCTAACATTGGCTCCATCCATCTTTCCATCAACTCTAACCAACTTCCCTGTCCTTGCTGAAGAGAAGCAGCCCCAGAGCATGATGTTGCCACCATGGGGATGTGTTTATAGTGAGGTGAAGTGTTAATTCTTCACCACACATAGCATTTTGCATTTTGGCCAGATAGTTACATTTTGGTTTTATCTGACTAAAGCACCTTGTTCCACATGTTTTCAGTGTCCCCAACATGCCTTCTAGCAAACTGCAAATGGGACTTTTTATGGTTTTCTTTTAACAATAGCTTTCTTCTATAAAGACCACATTTGTCCAGTGCACGACTAATAGTTGTCTTGTGGACAGATTCCCCCACCTGAGCGGTGGAATTCAGCATTTAGTCCAGAGTCACCATGGGCTTCTTGGCTGCATCTCTGATCAGTACACTTTTTCTCAAAAAAAAAGTTGGGACAAGGCCATGTTTACCACTGTGAGACATCTCCTTTCCTCTTTACAACAGTCTGTAAATCTCTGGAGACTGAGGTAACAAGTTGAGGAATAGTAATGTTAACCCATTCTTGTCTAATGTAGAATTCTAGTTGATCCACTGTCTTTGGTCTTTTTTGTCATATCTTCCATTTTATGATGCGCCAAATGTGCACTGCAGGCTGGCCAGTTCAGTACCCAGACCCTTCTTCTATGCAGCCATGATGCTGTAATTCATATGTATGTGGTTTGTGGTTTTGCCTGAAACGGTCTTACCTGAAAGATGGGAGCGTATGTTTCACTAGAACCTGGATATACCTTTCAGCATTAATGGTGTCCTTCCAGATGTGTAAGCTGTCCATGCCTTACACACTAAATACCATCATAGATGCTGGCTTCTGAACTGAGTGCTGATAAATTGGGTCAACTTTCTCTTCTTTAGTCTAGTGACACAGCGTCCCCGATTTCTATAAATAATAATAATTTTTACTTTGAACACCTGGAGCATTGTGCTGCCTTACTGAGGCGCACAGGGAGCAGTTGGGGTTTATCTGCCATGCTCAACGGCACTCAATGACTTGCCTAGAGCGGGGTTTGAACCAGTGATTTTAAATTTTTATTCGTCTGACCACAGAACAGTTTTTCACTTTGCCACAGTCCATTTTAAATGAGCATTAGCCAGGAGAAGAAGTCTGTGCTTCTGGATCTTGTTTAGATACCGCTTCTTCTTTGAACTATAGAGTGGCAAAGGCGGATGGCACAGTGAATTGTGTTCACAGATAATGTTCTCTGGAAATATTATGAGCCTATTTTGTGATTTCCAATACAGGAGCATGCTGTATGTGATGCAGTGCTGTCTAGGGGCCCGAAGATCACAGTCACCTAGTATGGCTTTCCTATGTCAAGGGACATATCCCTTATGTCAAGGGATTATTCCAGATTCTATTAATCTTTTGATGATATCATGCACTGTAGATGATATGTTCAAACTATTTGCAATTTTATACTGTCAAACTCCTTCCTGATATCGCTCCATTATTTTTTGGCGCAGAATTAGGGGGATTGGTGATCCTCTTCCCATTTTTACTTCCAAGAACCGCTGCCACTCCAAGATGCTCTTTTTATACACAGTCATGTTAAAGACCTATTGCCAATTGGTCCTACAGCTGTTTTTTTGTACCTTTAACTTTTCCAGCCTCTTATTGCCCCTTCTCAACATTTTTGAGATTTTGTGCTGTTACAAAATTTCAAATTAACCAATATTTGCCATGAAATTTCAAAATGCAACTCTAAAAGACTTGCAGCTGTAATTTAAGCAAAAAGGTGGTTCCACAAAGTATCACTCAGGGGGGCTGAATACTTTTTCACACCGCACTTATTAGTTTTTTATTTGTACAAAATGTTTTGAATCATATATAATTTGAATTATGTAAAATATATTTATGTTTTTGGTTGTAATGTGACAAAATATGGAAAAGTTCAAGCTTCAACTCCTCTGGGAAGGTTGTTTACAAGGTTAAGTGTGTTTATGGGAATTTCTGACTATTCTTGCAGAAGCGCATTTGTGAGTTCACACACTGATGTTGGATGAGAAGGCCTGGCTTCCAGTCTCAAAAAAAACATCAAAAAAGATGTTCTATCAGGTTAAGCTCAGGACTCTGTGCAGGCCAGTCAAGTTCATCCACACCAGACGTCATCCATATCTTTTTGGACCTTGTTTTGTGCACTGGTGCACAGTCATGTGCCATCTCCAAACTATTCCCACAAAGTTGGGAGCATGTAATTGACCTGTGGCCATAGAAGGGATTGGAACATCTGATTCCGATAATTTGGATGGGCGAGCAAATACTTAATATAGTGTATTATAGGATTATAGGTTAAGGAGTAAACATTATTGGAAATACAGTTGTTGGCAGGATTTGCTTTCATACCCTAACATCATAGATCAATAAGAGTGGCTTTAATTAAATTCAAATAGTTGAGCAATGTGATTTGTGTCTATAAGGAAGTGTTCACCATTTGCTTAATTAGATATTTTCTGTTTTTTTTTTGTCATACTTTACAGCTTCACATAACCATTTCCCCGAAAAGCGTCAAGCTGAACATTGACTGCCAAGAGATTGAAGAGAAACCAATCAAAGAGGCTGGAAACATCACCAACGATGGCTATGAAGTTCTTGGTAAAATGGCTGGTGGTACAAGGAGGCATTCAGCAACAGTAAGTACAAGATACATGAGATATATTACAGCCGTTAGAAAGCACTGTGATAGTAAACTTTTGTTTTTGCTGCAACAGATAAAATAAAAGACCTACATTAAGTTTCAAATATCCCCTTCTATACGAAGGAATGATTACATTTTCTGTGTAAATTGTTGCATTAGGAATGTTTAAGGATACAATAAAACACAGTTAGACAATTCCTCAGGACTATTAGTACTTCATATCTATTATCTTGCTATTTTTATAGTTATTGCTAATGGCTGGGCTGTTCCATCCTCATTTATTCTCTGTTCCAGCACGTTGTGGGTGATGTGAATGTGGGCATGTTTTTTCATTCCGAAATCCTGGAGCACAATGGAAGCCATCTGTAACATCCGCTCCTGTTGTTTTTTTTTTCTCTCTTGTAGTTTCAGCTCCAGATGTTTGATATTGTCTGCAGCTTGGGATGGACAAGTCGAGACAAATGCTGTGACCTGCCAGCAACTGTAAGAAAATACTTTCATATCTATTGTCCATAGAAAGTATTGCTTATTTCTAATATTCTTTATTTATTTATTTAATTTAGCATTTTACATGTTGCTAGATAAGGTATTGGTCAGTTTGTTACCATCAGTTCTTTAGTTCTTTAGTTCTGATTACTGATTAGTTATTTCAGGATTAATTAGTAAACCATTCATTATTTTATACGATGTAATTGGTGAGATTTTGTTTTATTTTAACAGTGCATATTTTTTTTCAGTACAAACAATTGGTTTAATAAAAGAATACAAGAATACTCAAATGTCCCCATTCTGTTTTAGCTAACGAGTTTATTTCTGATTTATGGAATCTGTTTTTCTTTTCTTCCCTTAACCCTGAGGTACTGGCTAACGGATTTTATCACCGTATGTGATATTGTGTTGGAAATGCCTAGTGTAGTTTAGATTGTGAACTGTGAAACTAGTGTTTCTATATGAAATGTATATGTATATGTTCATAATTGTTTCTGCATGTATTATTTCTTCTTTTTATAGAGAGATGAAGCAAAATGCCCATCACTTCCTCACTCCTGCACTTGTACTCAGGATAGCATAGGGCCCCCGGGACCTGCTGGCCCTTCGGTAAATCCATCATATGTTTTTTATTCCCCAGTTCTAAAAGTCATTGTGCTACCACTGCAAAATTCACCTGATGCTGAAGGCAGTGTGGTGTAGAATTTCAGTAATACCTATCCTGTAATTGCATCTCTGCGCTTTGCATTAAGTGCTGGGGTAAAAAAAACAAGGGACCCCTCTTTATATAATGCTGTTCTTGGAAATAAGTCAGGGTGTTGGTGATATTCATAATCGTGTTTCACAGCATGTTGGGTTAGCAGCTACAGCTTACAGATGTATCAGAAGAGCTGGTAGAAGGCAGGAAAATGTAAAAAACTGCATCAGTGACTTTAAAGTGAAACCAGGCTTCATATTAGTAAAAAATGTCTCATGACAATATGACTTAGTGCATAAATCCTCTGCTGTGCAATTCATACCCGGTCCTGTTTTTGTTTCTCAGGGCAATCCTGGTACAAAAGGCCCCCGTGGTGACAGAGGAGATTCTGGACCTGCGGTAAGCACATTTTTACGGCTGATTTTTAACCATATTTCTGGTTCTAAACCAAATATGACAGAAGCAATCATTTTAGAAAAAAAATATTATTCCCTAAATCCCTTAACTAATGTATTAATTAATCTTATTATTCATTGTAGTTCTTTTAAACATCACTATCTCTACAAATGTGATTATCTCTCCCCTTGGAAAACAATATCAAAAACAGATAAATATGTTTACTCAATACAAAACTTTTTCCATCTAGGGTCCAATGGGCCAACGTGGAGAACAGGGCCCCCCAGGACAAATGGGACCTCCAGGTCCACAAGGCCCCAATGGAATATCTCTTCCAGGAGAACCAGTGAGTTTAGCAAGTAGCTCTGATATTGTTCAGACTGACTGACTAGTCCTTTTCCACTTTTTTGTGTTTTGTGATTAAATATATTATAATGCTTGAGCCTGATTTATGAATAAACTTACAGACTTATTTATTTTAGCAAAGGGATCACTCATTTAATATTTGACCTATCATACTTTAGAGCTGAGATGTCTGTAATTGAGTGATACTAAGTTATTGTTCAAAGTTAAAGTATGTTTTTTTTAGGGACGCCCTGGACCAAAAGGTGATTCTGGTGACCCTGGGCAACCTGGACAGAGGGTAAGTGTTTATATCTCTTCTGCCAGGATTCGTCCTCAGTACAATTAATTGTTGCGTTTTTTGGTATAAAATATAGACGATGTACTTGTTTCATAATCAGTAGTGTATGTCTATTACCTATCTGTGTCTCTATTGCCCCAGGTAGGGCAACCAGGAAAATTTCTGTGAGGAGTTTAATTCCAAAGATATGTATACTAGGTTATTTGGTGCCCTGTGAATGTATGTGTGACTGTGTGCATATGTGCCCTATGATGGATGGGTGGGTACTGGCTGGCCCGTGACCCCTTGTGGATTATGCGGACAGGAATGAATGAATGTCAGAACACTACAATTGTAAATGTTTTTTTTATTTAACATCTTTGAGTTCATTTTCACAACGTTTTACAACTATTCTTTTCTAGGGCTCTGCTGGTGCTCAAGGTCCTCTAGGTCCCGTTGGTCCGCCTGGAGCAAGGGTAAGACAGTATTTCAATTGAAGCACCATTGGTTTAAGATTATATATCTTTCAAAGGTTTTACAATGTCTGTGCTCATTGAACTTGGAGTGCTATCATAGGCTTTTCTCTATATGACATGTAAAAAATATATGATTGAATTATGCTGCATAGTTTGTGATGGTCATTTGTTTATGCACAGGGACAATCAGGACCTGAAGGCCCTTCTGGACCTAGAGGCCCGCCAGGACAAATGGTGTGTTATATCAAGGATTTGTTTTATTTTTTTATTTCGTTTTTTCCTGATTTGAATTCTCCCATTTATTCCTTTACTTTACTTTAATCCTATACAATTGCACAAGGTGCGAGAAGAAGTGTCCAGTAATACATACAAATATGAAAAATATACTTTTTTAATCTTTTCAGGGAACCCCGGGAAACCCTGGGGTGCCAGGACTCACTGGTAAGCCAGGAAATACTGGAGAGCCTGGACTTCCGGTACGTACTAATGATAGAATGTACTGTATATAATGAGATAAATTCTATATGCCTTTCAATCATTTTAGAAAAACTAGTCTAAATATTATTGTGGCTCTAATTCACTGTTCATAATTACAGGGACCTGCTGGCATCAAAGGAGAAAAGGGTGAACGGGTATGCCTTATTAATATGAACAAAAATAAATGTTTGAAGACAGTGAAGACATTTTTGTTTATTTTGCTTTGCTTCTGTTCTGTAGGGAGATGCTGCATCCCAAAACATGATGAGATCCATTGCAAGACAAGTCTGTGAACAGCTAGTTAGCAGTAAGTTGTGACTGTTTAATAATTCCATTTTAATGATAAACTAAACATAGTGTAGTCACTTTTCATCATAATGACAAATGCTTAATTTGCTTTTAGGACAAATGAACCGAATCGACACGATGTTCAACCAGATACCCACTGGATACCGCAGCAACAATCCTGGTCCTCCAGGCCCTCCTGGAAACCAAGGACCACGCGGAGAACCGGGTGAAGCTGGTCGCAGTGGTTTCCCGGGAAGCCCAGGTTTACCAGGACATCAGGGAGAACCTGGTACTTAAAAATATAAAAATCCAACATTTTCTACCATGTAGATTACGAAAAGTTTTTTTTTTATGTGCAGTGATTAGAGCTAATTTACAGCACTTGTGAGACCATACAAGTAGAGGGAACATTATGTTCTGTTGTTTCTGTTTTGCAAAGTATCATGGGAAATGCGATTCATTACTGTGTACTTGTGGTTAGGTAAATGCAGATTCCAGTGGCTTTGGAGGAATATGGGCATTGAAAGATTTATTGCTCATTGAAATCTTGAATGTAGTATAAACATAAAAGAAAAATGACTTACTAGTATATGTGAAGATATTTGCTCTCCTTCAATTATGTCGGTGGATAAATAGTCAAATTAGAATTAGATTTGCAGCATCTAGTCTAGCTTTCTTTAACATTTAACTCATTTCTGCAAGTATTTGTCACTATGCTATCTATTAATCTTTTGCTTTTTTGTGCTTGTGGCTTAAATATCGATGTAAACGATATAAAAACATCTTTCTGACCTCCAAACTGCAGGGTTGCCTGGAGAGAAGGGAGAGAGAGGCGAGCCAGGTGCTGGAATTCGCGGACAAAGGGGATTACCTGGACCACCTGGTGTGTATATTACAATAACAATGCCTATTTAAAGACACGAGTGTTTCCCTGTATATCCACCAATATGTTCTATTAAACCACACACTTCTGAAAGCAGTGACTTCATAATATTTGTGTGTCAGTACTTAAATTCACTTTTTTTCAAAATGTTACCCATCAGAAATCGATAGTATATACGGAACCCCTCTAAATGAATCCAATATGTTTAACAGTTTTGACAAAATATACAGAGCATATTCTACACCGTATGTCTATAATTAGAATATTTTCATGACCCAGACAAGGTCACATTCCTCTTTTTAATTCAAATGTTACTAGAAGTAGTTCTCCAGTTGCTCACTGATCTCAGTCATTTCCATTCCTCATGGAAAGTGGATGATGGTGTATATTTTGCTTTCTTTCATGACTTTCCCTTAAAGAACCTAAATAGTGGGGTTCAGAGAACTCAGAGATAGTGTTGAATCTGAAAGAGTGATATTTACCTAGTTATATCTTATATCCTTAACTTGGCCATCTGAACATCAGAATTCTTTCTCATATATACATACTCAAACATTTTCTTTTTAAAATCTTGCCGGAGTCTTGTCTGAGATGGCCACACAGATGTTCTCACACACTGCTTGATTATATTATTAATCAGTAGCAGGGGACCTGGCTGCTATTTTTACTATTACTTCATAATTGATTCCCTAGTGACTGTAATGATGATTATAAAAATTATTTTATAAACTAACAGTGATATAAAAAAAACGTTTATGATGTAGACATGCTTGAGCTAATTACATTTTATTATTACATTACATGCTAACTCAAACAGTTGTGAAATAAGCTAATCTTCATTATATCTGTAAATCGAATATACTGTAATTTGGTATTTACTTAGGATATTTAAGTCATGGGGTAGCTTAGCCTACACAGTCACCCTGTCCAATTACTATTCAAGATGCTAAATGTCAGGCAATCCTCTAAAGCCTCTTGTACAAGACAACTCTCCCTGAATAAAGTAGGACAGAATTTCTCTTACTTTTGCAAAGGAATCACAATCAAGCTGTAACAGGAAGTGTTGTCTCAGGGGGCCTCACTGACACATGTGCTGACTTCAGACTAAAGTGGAGATTGAAATCATTGCAAACATGGTTTGCACTGTCTAGACAGAAAAGAGTAAGGGGGAGCTCCTAGGAGATTGCTCCATTTTAATTGAGCAGTCAAAATATTTCAATTGCTATGCGGTTTTTTCCTCTTCCGCTTACACTTGTGCATTAACTATGATATCAGTGTGTCTCTGAGGATCTAATGCTTTTTGCTTTATTTTAGGACCACAAGGGTTATCCCAAACTGGCCCTCCTGGAGCTTCAGGCTCGGATGGGCCACGTGGGCCACCAGGGCGCCCAGGTTCTCCAGGTATCAGGGGACCTCCAGGACCTCAAGGTTACTGCGATTCCTCTCAGTGTGTTGGAATACCATACAATGGAGGAGGATACCCAGGTAACCTCAACTCTGTAGGCTTGTAACTTACAGGGAGTATGGCTAAGTATTCAATGCCTTAGGCCTTATTAATTATCTTTACAATTATCTTTTTTCATGTTTAACTAAATAATTAGTGATTGGCAGGAGTTTAGTTTATTTCACTGAGAAACAAACAATATCTTTGCACTAACACCATCTTTAACCCCTTCCAGGTTTGGCATAGTATGCATAGTATGCTGTATGTCCTCCTTAAACATTGAGATCCTGAAAAAACACACCTGTGTCTGAGACAACAGCGCACTTTCTAATAAGCTTTTAAGGATAACAACCATGGATTTGATTAATGAACATTTGCACACCAACTCTAAAACCAAATCAAACCAAAAGAATGGACTGGACTGCCACTAACACCAGCTCACTTCTACTCTATCAAGCAGGTGTCAGTGATGGCTATGTACCTGTGGCCTGGTTGCATCTTGAACTACAAAACCGCAAACAGCAAGCGTGAACTTCCTTTTCAGGAAGAAGCATGTTAAACTACTAACCATGATGAGTTTAGATGGGTTCATATGGGCAGTGATAATAACATATTACAAACTGGTATTTGTATATAAACCTTGTAAATTAAGTTTAGCTAGTCATCTAAATGGGTTAATATCAGACATCAAGCTTGTGCCTCTTAACTTGCTTCTTACTGACTGCCACCATAACCTTTATATATTTAATTTGTTTATAATTCTTACATTGCTTTACTTGGTGAATACAGCCTCCGCTCAGGTTAAAAATATAGCATGTTCTTTTAGTAGCCATGATCAATTTGTTTGCAGAATGCTCTATTCACCAATAACTCTTTTTTTTTTCAATTTGTGATTTATCTTATGCAATAATACCTCGAAGTGCCTTAAGGAAGAGCATAGTTAGCTCAGTTCCAGCTAGTGGTAGTCATTTTACATGACATGATCACTTGAAATAGTTTCTAGTATTTCTTTTAATATGTAAAGTGTTAAATTTTTAATCTCGGTGTCAAACCAGCTATGACTCTACTCACATCTGAACTTCAAGTAAACTTAAGTCTTTCTTTTTTTTTTTTTTTTTTGAATGAAATTTAATGTGGCAGTTAATAAAACCCAAAATGCATATGGTTCATTGGCCAAATAATATTTCCAAACAGGCCCCTACCAGCCTGAGCCTGAACCCCATGTAGTGCCAATCCCTGAGGAGCCACATGAAGATAGTGTGACAGAGATTCAGTCCCCCGCTTTACGAAACCAACGTGGAAAACGATCGCTATCAACAGATGTAACTAAAAGGATCAAATAAACAAATAAAGCAGTATCCATATGTTTTATTCATGAAGGACATTGCAAATCATTTTAAACTGAGCAAAGTGGATGTAAGATTGATCTTCAGCCATCATTTATTGTAAAACATTGTAAAAAATGCTTTTTTTATGTTTATACAATACTATGTTCTATGCATTAACCATAGGATCCATATTTAGTTTTGTGAAAGATATGATGCAGAGACTCATACACAACTTAACTCTCTAGGAACTTTTTAAGTCCATTGATTGAATAATTGCAGTGCAGTTATTTTGTGTCCCATTACAACTCTGAAGAATTGGTTAAAATGGCGTACTAATGAATGCAGAACATTTTGTTAAACATGGCTATTGTTTCATTATTCTGGATATTTATATTTATCTGTTGTATAACAAGTCACAACTCATTTCTTTTATCAAATGTGGAATTGCATGACTGTGCTGTATATTTAGTAAAGACATTTTAAGATCTGAATATAAAGTTTTTCTTTTTATATCGATGTTAATTGCAGTTGCAAGAATTTGTTGCAAGACTATGTTCGTAGAATTGCTTATTTACTTTGTAACTGCACATTTGTGAATTCCACAGCCTTATTTTCTTATTTATTTCTGAATCAGAAGAGGCATTTTTCAATAAAACTACTGAAAATGTTGCAGCTTGTGTTAGTGATCTGTTTTTAATCATATGACAAATAAGTTACTAACCGTTTAGAAATAAAAAAAAACAAAACAAAACATATGGTCCAATATAAAACTGCTCATCATTTACAGACCCAACCACAATAGGAATGCTGATTATATCAGCTGCAGTCTAAAGCCAGATTCAGGGATTTAAGGCATATCTTTAAGTTGTCCATCATGGTGAATCTTAGGGCTACTCATTTGGGGTCATCCAAACAGGGCAGGAGATTTTCAGGGAAAGAGAACTCCAATAAATGCAGCATGAATGGGTGGTGATTGGGGTACAAAGGGAGAGGTGGTGAGAGAACCACAATAGTTATTATGTTTGCTCCTCCTCAAATCCATTTGAAAGCATGTGCATTGTGTGCAAACTGCAGCAAGACTAATTATGGCAGCATAACTAAAATTGAGAGCTTAAGGTAACTCAGACATGAAGAAACCCGGGGAGGTAAAGTCGCCAGCCACACCAGTGTCAAAGGTGAGTGTCAAAGGTGACAGCATTCATTCAAATCCCTGTTTACACTTTACGTCTATGTAAACAGTCTTCAGACCTGTTTCTGACAAAGGGCTTGTCTAAGCATATACGTTTTCAGCCTAGACTGAGAATGTGGATGAGTCACAAACATTGATTGGAATACTGTTCCATTATTGTGAGGCTGTAAAAAGAAGGTTTTGCCCCTAAATACCTGAGTGTACGTGTATCAGCATAAGAAATGTCTTTGTCAAAAATCCCTTAAATACATGTGTTCTCAATCAGTGACGTCTATTTAATATGAGCTATTTCCGACATTTTACCAGCCTATAAAATTCAGACTTCACATAATAACTTCCGAATGTCTACTTAGAAAGATAAGTAGCTCTTTTGTTGCAATATTTCAACACGTATTGAGACATTACAGCATCAAACCTGTTCTAGTGGCTTTTACAAGTTGTAATCAGAGATGGAAATCTAGCCAAACCAACACCATGTGGAAAACTCTTCTCTTCTAAATCATGGCATCATGTGTGAATCATGGAAAAGAAGCAGTATTTGAGAGCTGGCAGCCGAGCTGATGGTTTTGGATTTATCAGCAGTTCTGCATAGTAATATTAAAATGATATTACTGATGATATTTCTACTAGCATAAAGAACCACTGACTAATCAAGGTCAGAATAAAAACGAATCATATGTTTTTAAACACATTAAACAACAACATGTGTTAAAATTTCAAATTTAGTCAGATAAACTTCAGTGCACTTTGGCATGAAGGTTTAGAGGAACAATATGTTTCTGATTAGGTAAAAAGAGAGCTCCGTTTGATTGGACCTCACCTAGCACAAAGACATACACAAATTGGAGCTAGACACATTTTATATTTGAAAGACTGAAAAAAGCTTTTAATGTACCATGCTGTCAGTCTTTGTTGATTTAATTTCTTGTAAATATATTCACAATATAAACCAGCCATTAGAGAGCACACGCCAGTATATTTCTAGTGCCAGTCTCAAGCCCAGGTAAATTGTAAGGGTTGCTTTAGGAAGGGCATCCAGCATAAAACATTTTCCAAAACTACAATGCAAGTAATTGAATGTTGCTTCATACCAGATCGGTCGCGGCCCGGGTTACCAACAACCATCATCGGTACTGGTGGCAATGGAAATTGGGCTACTGACAAGAATGATGAGGAGGGAAGCGTGTGAGGATACAGAGAGAGAACAGGAGAGTCAAGAGTGTAGGACTGAGAGTAGCAAATCTGAATTTAGGGACAAGGACAAATAAAGGTAGAGAACTGTTTAACATGATGCAGATAAGAAAGGTGGATATTTTGTGTGTGCAGGAGACAAAGTGGAAAAAGAGATTCTAGAGGGACCTTGATAAAGTGGTTGAGAGCATTCCTAGAGAGAAGAGAGTGGTGATTGGTGCAGATTTAAATAGGCATGTTGGTGAAGGAAAAAAAAGGAGATGAGGAGGTTATGGGCAATTTTGGTGTTAAGGATAGGAACGTAGAAGGACAGATGGTGATGGATTTTGCAAAGACAACGCATATGGCTGTGGTAAACACATATTTCCATAAGAAGGAGGAGCACATCGTAACCTACAAAAGTAGAGGTAGGAGCACACAGGTAGACTACTTCCTGTGTAGACAAGGGTTGTATCGGCTGGTCAAGACAGAGAGATAGAGTGGCAAAGGATGTACAACATGTCAGGAAATGTACTGACAGGTGAGAAGAGGGTGAGGGAAAGATGGAAGGAGTATTTTGATAAGCTGATGAATGAAGAGAATGACGGGGGAAAGTGGAAGGCATAGAAAGTGTGGAAAACGAGCTAGCAAAGATTAGCAAGAATGAAGTAAGGAAAGCTTTAAAAAGGATGAAGAAGGGAAAAGCAGTCGGACCTGATGACATACCGGTAGCTGTATGGAAATGTATAGGAGAGATGGGAGTGGTGTTTTAACTAGATCATTCAATTAGATGTTTGTGAGTGATATGATGCCTGAGAAATGGAGGGAAAGTGTACTTCTGCTGATTTATAAGAACAAGGGTGATGTGCAGAGTTGTAGCAATTACAGTGGTATACATTTAATGAGCCACACAAAGATTTGGGAAAGAGTTGTGGAAGCTAGGCTTAGACAAGCAGTGACTGTTTGTGAGCTGCAGTATTGTTTCATGCCCATAAAGAGCAACATAGATGCACATTTTGCTGATGGAGAATAATAAAGAAGATCAGAAAGAACTATACTTTGTCTTTGTGGATTTAGAAAAATAATAGGGTGCCAAGGAAGGAACAGTAGTGTTATATGAAGAAGGTTAGAGTGGCTGAAAAATATGTTAGATTAGTGAAGGACATGTATGA
>JAOUQV010000002.1:8884130-8912190 GCA_028565295.1 Aspidoras spilotus | reverse complement strand
GTAAGCAATAATCATCAACATTAACAGAAATAAACACTAGAAATAGATCACTGTGTTTGTAATAAATCTATATAATGCATTTATTTTACTGTTTGTATTGAATTACTGAAATAAATTATTTTTTTGATGATATTCTAATTTATTGACATGCACCTGTAATCACATTCTTTGTACATCTTATCAGCTCTTATAAATTATGTCATAATGGCTCATCACAGCTAATTATGTGAAGACTATTCAATCTGCTCTGTGAATCTTATGCACTACACTTAGAGTTGGATTGATTATTGTAAATGACTTCAAGTTTATATTAACACAAATAGCTATTCCAAAGCTCTACATCAAGACTTTATAATCAAGATATTTACATCTCAACTATTCAACATCCTGATATTACTGATACAATCATATGGAATATCTCCTGCGTAGTTTCTTGTTTATAAAACTAAAAATTCTAAATATCATGTATTATATTTCATTGCTTTTATATAAGACATGATTGGCATCAGTAGCTTCTAGTTAGCCTAGGCTCTCATCTGTATATGCTGAACAATCATTATATAGGGAACATCTGGCAATTGGCATATCATTACTGATAGAAGGTAACATTACCAGCTCTGCGTAAAGTGACTGAGTGACTTTAGCAATTTTGACAGCAGACAGATAGTTGAAGCAGGAAGTTAAATGCTATTGTTTCAGCAGGAGTTTAACTTGTGGACTGTTCCCATATCTCACATGTACCAAGATTGAAGGAGCCATCAAACAAGCATCCAGCCAAATATCAAACAGCAGCTCGCCACATATGTTTGCTCTGACAGGTGAGCATTGCAGAAATTAATCAAAAAGTTTGACAATCCTGTTATTAGCCAGGCGTTCCTAATCCAGCGATCGTTCAGTGTAGATCATTAGCACGAATTTCCATTGATACACACATGGCACGCAGTATTTCTCATTTTGTAATACGCTATATTTACAAAAGTATTCACTCACCTGCTTTGACTCACATATGAGCCATAAGGTTCAATATGACGTCGGTCCACCCTTTGCAGCTAGAACAGCATCAACTCTTCTGGGAAGTCTGTACACAAGGTTTAGGAGTGTGTTTATGGGAATTTTTGACAATTTTTCCAGAAGCGCATTTGTGATGTAACACACTGATGATGGATGGGAAGGTCGGGCTCTCAGTCACTGCTATAATTAATTCCAAAGATGTTCTATCCGGTTAAGGTAAGGTCTCTGTGCAGGCCAGTCAAGTTCATCCATACCATACTCTGTCATCCATGTCTTTATGGACCTTGATTTGTGCAGTGGTGTGCAGTCATGTTGAAAGAGGAGGGGGCCATCTCCAAACTGTTCCCACAAAGTTGGGAACATGGAATTGTACAAAATGTCTTGGTATGCTCAAGCATTCATACACCTGTAGTCATGGAAGTGATTGGAAGACCTGATTTCTATAATCTGGATGGATGAACAAATCTTTTTGGAAATATAGTGTATGTTGGATGAATTAATGAGGGAGATGTAAAGGCATCGCCTGAAGCAGGGTCTGATTTCATTTGCTGCTTCTTATTATGCAAACCACTCCCTGACGCCCACCTTCTAATTAGGCCTAAATTAATTTGAGTACAATGTTTCATGTCTCAGTTCTGGGCTGTGCCGCTTCCCTCCATTTACAGAATCATATTAATGTTTGTGTGGGAACACGACTCCTGTAGATGAAAAGACTGATACAATTAATTAAGTCTTGCCTCTGTTTTTCCTCTCCTCTCGCAGAAAAAAATGATAAGTGTGATGAGCAGGCTCTGATTAACCTTATTATACCAGCTAATAAGGAAGATTATATAAAAATCAAGGAAGCTGCACAATTATAATGGAATGTAAATTATGCAAGCTAACGAGCAACATGTCAATTTAGGAAATGCTTTGTTGGGAAAATGTGATGTTCAGCATTCTAAACACAGGGTCATTTATTCATTTGAATGTACGTGTGTGCATGCATAATTGCAAGGGTCATACAAGTGTGCGCGTGTGACTTTGATACTGCTTTTGCATTTCTCTCCTGCTGTGTCTATGCGCTGCGACTCATCCGAGAGCGCAATGAGATTCAGAAACAGGCTTTCAGAACCATGGAGAGCAGCTGAAACACCGTATGTATATCCAGCCTGAAATATACATACATCTTTATGTTTAGAGCTAAAAACTAACTGCACACAGCCTCACGGTTACATATAAAACCATATACATCATCCATACGTTATAGATACATCAGGACTATATTTCAAACATACACATAATGCACGAAGAGTTGTTATTATTGGTGTGAAAGCAGAAGATGCAGGGGACAGAGTGAGGTGGAAAAGATTGACACGCTGTGGCGACCCCTGATAAAAAGGAGAGGCCGAAAGAAGATTCGGATTTAAAACTATTCAACTTTCAGAGCATGTGACAAACCTCCACTTTCATCACATGATTGGACACAATAAATTTCAGTACTTATTAATGTTGTATGATTTTACTGGTTATATCAGAAACAGGGTCACGTGAATTGCAGTGTTTCGTACACATTTAGACAGTTGAAAGTATATTAGCATATTTTAAGCTGTATATGATTTATGAAAACCTATTTCATCCTCTAGAACCACTACAGCATTTAAACCGCCCCTGGGAAAAAAACACAGGACACTGTTAAATAAACGTAAAAGTCTATAAAATATATAGTGACTAAGAATTTCTTAAGTTGTATTCTTGATTAGGAACACTGAATATAAATTACACTAAGAATCATGCAGACTGTGTTACTGTTATAATAAGCCAGTACATCATTTATAAATGGTAACAATCATGTATGAACTCCTGTAGACAGCCCATCACGCTGCAAGGATGCCACATATTTGGAAATGATTAATATCCAGAGGTAAGCATTATATTTAGATTTAGGGGTATGCTTTAAAGGTGTTTTATATCCTAACGCATAGTATAGTATATTTTCAAACAAAAATTACATTAAAGATTAGCCGATATATAAAGCTGTATACAATTCCGGGCGAAGACTTTGTATGGAGAGTCTCCGGGGGAAGCCTATAGCAGCTGTATGCAAATAAGAGGCCAGACAAGCATGCGCCACAAAGCAAACACACACACGCACACTCACACAGAAAGAGTAAGGGGAATATACTGTCGCTTGACAAATGCCATCATGGCAAAGTATCTGCTGGAAGACCTATGATAGAAAGAGTATAAATTGAATCAGTATTTACGCTTGTTACATAATATAATGAAATAGATTGTAGGGGGAATGCAAGTGAATTGAACAGTATGTTATACACACTCATGTTAGTTTCTTATAATTATTTATATATATTTTTTATAGTTAACCTACATTTCCCAGCACGTGGTCATATTTACACGATTTAAAATCCTACACTTTAATAAGTGATGAATGCAGAACAATGGCGCAGTGCAGCGTTGCAGCCTGGGGCAGCAGGAGTATGATGAAGGTGGAGGCCTGTAGCTCACAGATGATTACAACACGCTCATGCAGCACAGCTTTATGCTAATGAACCCAACAATACACCATGATGCCTGCACATTCACCCAGATTGTCTGTCTCCAACCACCACTACAATGCAGTACAGTTTTCCTAAATACACACTATTTACAACATGGGGTCAAAGACAGAACCAGGCGGGTGTGTGACCAAAAGTGGACCTAAAGTCAATATTCATATCAAATTTGGCCATTAATATTTACGAGTAAACGTTTAATTGGCTATAGTTGTGTTACACTAACTTTTAGAAATATGATGATGATGATAGTGATGATGACTATTATAATTATTATGATTAGTATTATTGTTATTCTAATTATTATTATTATTATTATTAGTGTCAGAATGTTTCGTTTCTGCTGTGGTATGAGTCCAACTCTGAAAGTGTGCTTCAAAATGAATGGTCGTGCACTAGCATATGCTTTTATACCTCATATAATGCATAAATTATTTGGTCAATTTTTTTATTTAAAGATTTTATTTAATTTAAAAATTCTTTAAAGATTCGAGATTAAATATTAAATAAAATAAAATATAGTAATTAAAATGTATTTAAATAAAAGTTTGAAACATAAAAATAGGACCGGAGCGTGGTGCAATCATTTGCATACTTCTTAAACATGAAGAAAAATAATTGAAAAGATGTTTTTGGAGAATAGATGTAAGTTTTCCTGGTGGAAACTAGTGGAGTGACCTTGAGGGCAGCACACATCTCCCTGCTTTCCCCTAGCACGCGCCTATTTGGGCCAGATTGCTTGTGTGTTCTGCTTCACAGTGGAGAGGTCAATTTGCTTTTCAAACGCTAAAGGCTTTGACGGCTGAGCAGACGCGGCCATTGTGTTCAAAGATGAGAGCTCTTCTTATTACTTATGTATGCGCTAGCCGGCTGATTTATATAAGTTCACTTCAACTACCGAACCAGACACGTGCCCCGTTAAATATATGCCTCTTTCATTCATTTTTACAGATGGCCTTGCTTTATTCCTTACAAGAGTTCCTTACAACAACCACAACAACAACAACAACAACAACAACAACAACAACAACAATAATAATAATAATAATAATAATAATAATTGAACATTCAAGTACCCCGCAGTTCAGAAGGTCCTGACGTTATTAACGTGTGTGAGTGTAAAATAAAAAGATTTGTAAACGCACAAACAACCGTTTAATATATGGATAAAAATTGTTTACAATATCCCTAACGAATATTTTTGTTTACATAAAGAGATGTATGTGAATTCCTGTTTAGAACTGAGATTATTTTGGTGCTGATAAAGGTTTCCTTTCCGTGGCCCCTGAAGACACTCACACAGACCCGGCACGTGTTTCTCTCTATAGAAAACCATCAGACCGTAAACGGAGAAAAAGTCCCGGCGTGCGTTCTTTTAAGGGAGGGGATCGGTGTTGTATTCATACAATAAGGCGCAGGTACATCTGCTCAGCAAATCGGCAGCGTTTTCCTGCAGCCCCCAGTACAAGTGCTCCATTCCCTCCCACGGGCAAATCCATAGAGATCCTCCGGGCGCCTGATTGGACGCGAAGCAAACGATAAGGGGCGAGAACAATAGCATCATCCCTCCTTAAAAAGAGTGCAGCTATGTATTAAGAGGGAAGAAAAAACGTTACAGGGAGGGGAGGTAGGCACACCCTAGCCAAAGGTACTGCATCCGGCGTGTCTGTAACCAAGTGCACAGCCGTGAATCAGCTTCAGAACACGCAGCATCCTCTTTAAGTGCCTTTCTTCATCCGCCGACATGCCCAGAGGTTTTCTGGTGAAAAGAACTAAGAAAGCGGCGCACGTCTCGTACCGGATTCGTTGCGATGATGACGATGATGCACAGGAAGCGACACTGGAATGCCAGATTCAACGCGACACTTCCCCGCCCCTGTCCGGTAGCGGCAGCCCGGAGATCACCGCATCATCACTATCCGATACAGCGGGCACGCCGGCTCATGGTCACGGAGTCAAACCGGTCCAATTTGGTAATCCGGAGGCGATTTATCAAGCTCTGTACAGCCCCACCCGGCCCATCAGCAAGGACCATGAGAGGAAATATTTCGAGAGAAGTTTTAACCTGGGTTCGCCTATCTCTGCCGAATCATTTCCGACTACCTCTCTCACCAGTCTGGACCACATCCTTTTTGCTCCGGTAGACTTAAAAATCGGCTCCAGCAACAGCAGCGCGCTGACCTCAGCCATTAGGACCGCTGGGAAAAGGCCCGCCATCGACAACGAGCGCAAAAGTAAAAGCGGAGCCAAGAAACCCAAAGCCATTCGTAAGCTGACCTTCGAGGACGAGGTGACCACTTCACCGGTCCTCGGACTTAAAATCAAAGAGGGCCCTGTCGACCTCAAACCGCGAGCCTCATCGGCTGGGGGCAACAAACCCCTGGGGGAGTTCATATGCCAACTCTGCAAGGAAGAATACGCCGACCCGTTCTCGTTAGCACAACACAAGTGCTCCAGGATAGTAAGAGTCGAATACAGATGTCCTGAATGCGACAAAGTCTTTAGTTGTCCCGCTAACTTAGCTTCTCATCGTCGCTGGCACAAACCGCGCGCTCAGACTGCACCCGGTATGCCAGGTTCACAAGCAGCCAAGAACAGTTTACAAGATGCGTCCAAGCTGCCCGCTGTCTCCAGAGGCTTTGTAGAGGAATTCAAAGACGGAAGAGAGTATTCTAGCGAAAGGGATTCTGCGAGCCCAGCTTTGTCCGAGTCTGGCTCTGAAGACGGACTGTATGACTGCCAGCGCTGCGGGAAAAGGTTTAAACGCCAGGCGTACCTCAGAAAACACCTGCTGGCACAACACACGCTGCAAAACCAAATAATTGGCGACACTTTTAAAAGTGCTGAGAGAGGAGAGAGTCCGGGGATGGTGCAGCACTCTGGAGATGGCAGCTCGAGTCTGAATCCGCTGAATTTAAGCCCAGCTGAGTGTCTGCCTTGTCCGGTATGCGGTGAGATTGTGGCGGACAGGACGAGTCTGGAGCGGCACGTGCGTGTTCTGCATGCTTCCCAGGTGTTTCCATGCAAGCACTGCCCCGCTACCTTCTCCAGCTCTCCGGGTTTGACCAGACACGTCAACAAGTGTCACCCCACAGAGAAGAGGCAAGTTATTCTGCTGCAGATGCCCGTGAGACCCGCGTGTTGAAGAACAGCGAAACACACAAACGCACACAGACACGTCTACAGTCTACTGTTAGCCAAAACACGGAGGCGTGCTATTTTACCTACCGTTGTGCTTTCCGAGAACACGCGAACACGGGGAAAAGCCGAAATACAAATAATGCTTTCATGCGGTTGTACACTTTGCAAAGGTATCCATCATAAACAAATACATTTGACAACGATCTCAAATGAAATGACTGAAGTCTATGTTTAAACTGATCACACCGAGTAGCCAAAAGAAGAGTATTAGTTTGGTTGTGAAATGGTATTTTTCTAGGGCCGATGCACACGTGGTAATGTAATAGCTTCTAGACCTAAGATAACCTGTAAAAGTGGGTGTACCTCTGTGAAAGCATCGAATTCACATGCTGTACATTTCTCTCGTCTGTAGCTTTAATTTAGTAGGTGAATTACAGGATGTGGGAATTTTCCCACTCCAAAAGGTTCCCTTTAGATTAGCCAGAAATGCCTTTAGAGAAACACATCACACACTTGCTGTATAACTGCCTTAAGAACTTGGTGTATTGATTGTTTAGATTTTTGAATGTGCGCACATATTTACAATTTACTGTCATTATGTAACATGATTGTAAAAGTTTAATCGTTCATATTTATTTATGTATTTATTTATTTACAAATATTTCGTGTAAGTTATTGCGTTCTTGGGTGATTCAAGTTCTTTGTCCTATTTTATAGCCAAATGGTTTGGTCGGGTTTGAGTTGTGTAGGCCTTTAATGTCTTCAGTGCTCTTACAATCTGATCAGCTCTTGTAAACGTCAAGCTCTTAGAGATGCAATCCTTTTCTATAAACAACTTATTTTCTTAAATGTTTGCTACTAGCAATGTCCATGTTTTGTTGTCTACAAAAATAAAAAAAATATTTTTAAAAACGAATCAAAGTTTCATAAAATTTTTGGAAAACATAATTTATCAAATACACATAAATGAAATGTACTGAATATGTTCTACTGATTTTTATCTTTGTTATTTCAGACTACTGAATTTCTTTTATTTCTGAAACATATTCAATAAAACCTTTAAAATAGACAATTATTTGTTATTTACTCCCAAAAAAATGTATTTATACTTAAAATAGACAAGCAAAATATTCATTTGTTTGTCCAGCAACTTAATTTTAGGCTTTTTTGGAAATATTATTATTATAAAAATAACATTTAACTGAATCTAAGTGCTCGTGATTTGATCGTTTCAGTGGCTCTTTAGTACGGTGTTAGCTTTGTTTGGCAGAGCAAACAAGCAAAGCAATCTTAGGTGTTGGAGCATGTCCACCTGTAGTGTGTGCGCGAGAGTGTTAGGGAGATTGCCTGCTGGAGAGTAGTGAGAGGACAGATGGAGGGGGGTCAGGTTACCTCTGCTGCACTTTGGGCTGCAGTTAAAGAACATTACAACCTCTAACCTCCAAACACCCCTCAGCCACTCCCATAGCAGCTCTACCTGCCAAAACGTTACACACTTCTTAGAGCCTTTCTCTGACACACACACACACATACAGATCCGCTTGAGGATAGAATTAAAATGGTTAGACCTCAGAGATGAAGAAAACTAAATTTGAATGATGAATTAAACAGGTCTTATATGGATTAAATATGAAGAAGGCACACCCTTTCCTCCCATTTCTAAATTCAGCGAGTTTGCTACACAACTGTTTGAATCTGAAGCTTCATCACCACTTGTAACCAAAAAAATAAGCCAATAACAACATATACATTATCCAGTCAATAACAATAAAAAATAATAATAAACATTCTGATGTTTCTAATATTTGATATTTAATTAAACATGATCAAAGTTTAGTAGGAAGTATTTATTTATACAGACAAATTAAGTTAATAAGGAAACATTAAGAAAGGCAGAGAATAAATACACATTTGTAAATCTTATTCTGGTTTAATGAAACATTCAGATTTCTAGTAAAGATAGAATGATCAATTTTCCATTAAAAACGGTATGATATGTTAACAAGTCATGATGAAATCTCCATGAATTTTCTTCAACATATTATACAAAGATTATATTACAGGAATTCATATATTTATATCCTTCAGGATTTGGAGCCCTCACAAAGGACACAATGTACAAGAACAACAACTACATCCGGCATAAACACAGAAGACACTTCACTTAATTCAGGCCAGTTGCTGAAAGACAGATTCCAGTTGGCATAAACCACATCAGCACCTCAAAACCAAACAACAGTGAAGCCTACATAGTAACCCTACCAAACCTACAGAAAACAAGAGTGCACACTATAAAGTTGATCAGACAATACAGCATGATACAGGTCAGAGAAAAATCTGTTCAGGTGTGTGTTTGTGATGTGGAATAGGGTTGTAGTTTCTATACATTTCTCAGTATTCTTTCTTCAGGATTAAAGATCTCCTATGTTTCTTATCAGTGCTTGTATTAGGGGAAAAGGGATCAGGACAAAGGTGGTGATGAGAACACAATAGAAAGGTGTACAGTTAAGGCACAGCAGTGCAGCATGTGTCCTGGTGCAGCTTGGGCAGGGCTTGCAGCATGTCTAACACCTGGCCTCCATGGAAACTAAGCTAAGGCGCTAGGGGAATAGAAGGTAGATGTCATGGAGTTGGCAGCACCAGGTCACCGTCTGCTATAGAGAGGGGTAATTTTTTTTAGGTTTGTGGATATAAAGGGGAAAAAATAAAAGAAACAACACTGCATGAAATAAATAAAGAATGAAAAGTGTGTAGGAGAAACGTGCCGACATATATAATTTGTCCCTGCTGGTATGGTAAAGGGGAATCAGAGTAGCACAGGAATGAAACGGAGCTGATAGAGGACGACTGCTATTCAGGATCTAATCAATATAAAGCAGCAGCTCTTACAAAACTGTCAAATAAATAGAATGGTGCCCGAATGCCTCTATTTCAGAACAACTTCTCCCAAAGCAGGAAAGACAAAAGAAGTCAGAAGAGCAAGGGAAGAAAAGCTGAATGAACACTTGTGTGTAGCGAACAGAAATATGAGCAGGTTTTACACAGTCACTGTGTTAGTTTATGCACACCAGCACATACGTACGCACATATGCATGTATGCATGCACGCACGCACACACACACCTGAGACTCTGGGTGGGGCTAGGGGGGGTTTAAGGTATAGTTCATAAATCTGATCTAATAGTGACTATTAAGCCATATATACAGAATGAAACACAAAAAATGCCAAATGATATGTACATCCAAGAGTGAATTAAAGAAAGCAACACTACCTATGAGTGCAATAGCAGCCCTATGAGATATTGGAATGTTGTCATAAAATTTATAGATTATAATAATTAGAACAAATAAACATACAAACATAAGTATAATTGCAGACCGGCCTGATTACATAAATCAGACATAAAACATGATATAGCAATAATTTAAAGTACTTGTCATGAAAGAAAAAAAAAACAGAGAAACATCCCATTTTAAAACGACTACAAAGGATTTTCATTCAGATAAAGAAGAACATTTTCAAATGATAAAGTTTGAAACTTGAAATATTAAATTTCGATGTACCTCTTACAAAGGACCACTTCAGTATGACGGACTGCTTTTAAAAACATGTGCAATGTCCTTATAACCATAAAAGATTAATGTCCACAATCCACATTGACGATACAAATTTTTAACGGGCTGGTAATTTCATACCTGTTCAGTGTTCAAGACATTAGGGTATTGGGGGAAATGAAGATTCACATATGGTAATAATATCTAAAGTCACATTAGGAAAAGGCTGCTTTGTTGCCTATGTTATGTTCAATTTGCTTCATTTATTTAACAAAGTACAAAGTGTTTTAGAGCAACAATGCTACAAACTTCTGCTGAAAGCTTAAATTATGTGCATTATGGTCAACATCCAAACATATCTGTTTAATGCTTACTCCAGCAAATAAGGGACATTGCACAGACTGTGTGAGATCCTTAGACAATAATTGCCCTAAGCACACTGCCTCAACTCCCAGTGCTTCTGAAACCAAACAAAAATAAATGTCCAGTTAAAAGTGACAAAAACAGTACTACACAAGGTGCGAACGAACACACACTGCACAGTTTTAAATTATCTGCAGTCTGAAGAGGAATTTGGTGAGGTGTTTACTGGTAAAAATGGGAGCTCAATTGGAGGACTTGCTGATGGCGCTGGCCGAGCGCCGGAGTTTTCCTGAAACTCGGTTCTTGGAGGCGCGTGGCATGGTGGGTGAAGCTTGCTCAGTAGACTCGTTCGTCGTCACAGTAATGCTTAGCTCAGCACTCGTGCTGCCACTGAGGGAGCCTGAGGAATGGCAGAAGACAAGACATCACCAGTGGCACTGTGAATTAGCTAAACATGCTTGCTTATGAGGTAAAGCCAGATTTATGTAAAAACATGCGGATGCAGCAGTGGCAAGGTCCAAAAGTCAGAATAAATTATATCAAGTACATACTTAATTCGTCATCATTCAATGATTTAATCTAAATGTACTGATAAAGAATTAAAAGAATAATTGCATATATTATTAAACACATTATGCATAAAAATTATTATTATTCAAAAGGAACAGAACTACATGGAGATTTCTATATTTCTGGGCTGACGTTAAAAACAAAAACAAATTTTTGCATTTGCATTTCTATGCATAAAAATGTAACTAATACAATACTGATGACACCACAACTATACAAATTACATTAAAATAGTAGTTCCATTATAATCTATAACATATTCGTCCAAATGGCTGAAATTGTAAAATTGCTTTCCACATGGTAAAACCGGCATCTGCTCGGCTATTTTATTTCTGCAGCTCTTTTCGGCCATTTTTTCTTTTTTTTTCATGGGTATCTCAAATTACTGAGAGCAGATGGCGTAGGGAACATGTACTCAGTGGAGAGGGCCATAGCCTCTGCATCCTCCCTGCCCTCCACTCCAGGGCTTCTCCGAGTGAGGGGGAGGAGAGTGCAAACAACGCTCCCTTAGCAACTCAAAGAAAGATGAGAGGAGGGAATGAGGGTGGGGAGGTGTCCCTTCCAGGCGTCATCCACACAGAATGCTTTGTTAAGCTGCCCAGTTCACAGGATGCCAGCAGTGAGGATGTAGATCAATCCATATGTCTCTCACATGACATAATGAGTGTCTGCTAACTCAAACAATCTAAAAAGTTATATAACTGCATTTGAGGGTTTAATTTATCCTTTATTTGTTTATTTTGTTGGGGGATATTTTTAAATGCCTGATTACAGAATGATGCAGGGAAAGAAGAAACGAGAGAATTAAATTGCCTTTAGAAATTAATTACTGGTGATAAATTTAACTTGATCTATTAAATATCATTTAAACCAGCACAGCAAAATATGGACTTAAGTTATTTATTAGATTCAACACACCAAGAAAAAACAGATTTAAAAACTTGAATATATAAAACTTTTGAGATTATCAGACATAGAAAGATAGACTGAAAGAAAAAAAGGGGGAGAGAGAGAGACAGAGAGAGGAAAAATAGAATAAAATAGTCATTCATTCTTATTGGCTCCCAGCAGCAATCCAAACAAAGCGTAAGTGGCAAATACATTTTCCAGTAGGGCAGGTGTTAGTGTCAGATGTGGCCCCCAGGCAAATAGGCACACGCTGCAGGACAAATAAAAAATACAGAAGAGGGAAAGAGGATAAAGCAGGAACATGCCAGACAGAATTAAAAAAAATGAAATGAGTATAGACCCATACTATACATGCTGCTACTATGTTACAACTGGCCCAGCCGTGCGTTTCTCTCTAATTTTACCAACTTTATAGTCATCCCCAGAACAACAGTCTCTCTGCATTCATTTCTTAGCTCCAGGCAAATGCAGTTCATTAGTGAAATAAAGACAGAAAGATGAGTAGATCAAAAATAAAAAGGTAGGCTTTCTGTGATAGTACACAAGCTTCCGGACAAAGGGAATCTTACCTTCATTTACTGAACTGACACCTGTAACATTTCTAATCTATAAAAGGAGAAAAGACAATAAGCAACACGTAAGATGTACACAGTAACAGGGAGGAGGGAAGTGTGTGCGTGTGTGTGTGTGTGTTGGACAGGAGAAAAAAAACACAGGCAGGAAGGAGCAGAGGAAAATGATGATGAAAGGTGCCAAGGGAAAGTGTGGAAATGCTGAAAAAACTTGTGTCATTTCAATGTGTTAGTGGCATCCTGTGAATAAAAGTAGGACATCATGGAAACAACACATAAAAAGAGAAAACATGGTTAACAAGAAGCCAATAGCATATCCCTTCAGTCTGTCCTACTTCAATCCTTAGCACAATTAGATTTCAATCCGGCGCATAGTTACATTTCAATCCTATTGCCTGTTCTAGCCTTCTTCCAGTCAATGATTGTGGCCTAATCTTAAAGTTGGGGTGGATTTTAGTGACTTTGTCCTGTTTTTGTTGTTCCCAGTCTTTTTGCCACATGTTTTTAATAGAGTTAATTATAGCTTGCTTCATCTCGGATGGATGAGGCTTGAGGTTGACTTTCTTTCCTTCGATCGGTTTCTTTGATTCTGTCTGCTTTTTCATTTTCATCTATAACGCAGTGCCAGATAATGTTTAAGTGATAGGTTAAAATTCTCTCTCTTACTCCTGACACTTCTCCCATATACTGTAATATGGCAGAAGTCCCTGGCAGGGTAAAGACTGACGGAACAATTCCTTGGGTTTTGTCACATGGGCATAAAAAAGCACAACAAACTCGTAGTTTCTGCATGAACTGCAGTTTCTAGATATTTCTATTGATGCAATACTTTCCCCTTGTCACCATGACATTGCTGGTCACATTGAGGGCTATGCCATGATGAGAAAATTGGAAGCTGAAACGCACAATCCAAATTAGCAGGATATCATATATCGAAATACTTAGTCAGCAGTAAATATCTGCCTGGCTATCATCTGTAAAATTATTCCTGAAACATATTCAAATCAATAAAACTAGCAAGGCTATAACTATATCAGTCAAAGGACCATGTTTAGATGCAAGCATGTCGATTGACAGACAAGCACAATGCACAAGTGATTCATCAGCTGTGTAAAGTTGTAGAAACTGAAAAAGGTAAAATCTATTAATCTTTGAAACAATAGTGTTAAAACAATTAAGTTATTTAAATGGTTTGACAAGTTCAGATGGGGAGCTCTTATTAACTCTTATTTTTTATTGCTCTAGAAGTAACAGCTACTAGTGGGCATTCTGTCACCTCTATTGATATTGATGCATCTCAGCAGATGAATAGGGATTTTTTTCCTTTTAAGTTATAAATACTCCCCACAAGTCGATCTCTTTAATTCTTTAATGTACATCTGATTACACTTCTTACAGAAAAAACTATAATCAACTCCTGAGATGCTGACAGAGTGATGGCTGACAGAACTTATCTTTTAGGACTTGTGATTTTACTAGCTGTGTTGATACATTTACAACTGGAACTGCTTGATCTAATGTATGCAGAAGCAGCATTTTTGCTATTATTAAGTTCATCAATTAATTTACTCCTGTTACAGTCTGATGTTTTGTATCTTCTATTCGAAATGAGTGACAATGTACAGTACAATGTGAGCCACTATTAAAAAAGGTTTCAACTGCTACTGCCTCAATCAATCGATGAAACATCCTGCTCCCATGAATAGATTTGGTGCTGTTTATCATACATGATACAAGGCACTGTAAAATTGCTAATATAATCTGAGACTATACTAGAAATATATTCCAGTCCCAGTCAAACATGAATTATAGGCACTACCAAGAGAAAATACGTAATATTTAAATACAGTTAATTAAGGACATGCTTGCTACAATAAAATTGAGAATTTTAATGGTGATGAATTTATATAATAAAAATTTCACTGGAATTGAAAAAAAAAACTCTTCAGTTCTATTCTTTCTATTCTATCCTGGGAAATGAGAGTAAGATGCTTTGGATATGCATCATCCAAACACATCACACCAAAGATCCTAAAAACTGACTCTGGCACCATAAGCTCCAGACATAATTAAACGAGTCTACAATATACAAGCTGTACATTTTCAAAGAAATGTGTGCGGCTGTGATGAGCAACGAGTAGTTAACACATCATAATGTAGTGTTATTTCTGTATTTTAACACCTTTTTAACATGCAAGTCTTTTATGGAAAAGGGATGGAGGTAGTCTCTTTATGTAGTGGTATTTGTCACCCATACAAATGCACTGTATATACTTAAAACAAACATGAATTCTCATTTGCATTCGTTTTTACACAATCCATGAAACTCAAAACACCTCAGATCAGTGTGAGAAAACGACTTGGGCTTGTTATTAGCCAGTAATTGTGTATCAACTTTGGTGACAAAAAAAATAAAATAAATAAAAAAATAAATAAAAACACCAAGTGAGTCTACATTGTATGTATATATGTATGTATGTATGTATACATTGTATGTATATATTCAATACCACAGTATTCATATTTGTTTTTAATTCCTGTTATTTCGTGTGGGTTTTATGAGCTGGAAGCCAAAAGTATGTAAAAAAAATAAAAAAATTAAAAAAATAAATACTTGAAATGTTTTAAACTTTTTAAACGGAATTATGAAAAATGTACTTTTCCATGATATACTGTTGCTTCATCACCAGAAAAAATTTTACAGTCTAATTTATTTAGCTCATAATGTGAAGTTATTATGAAATATGGTTATAGTGCCAGAAACAATGGGGTCAAAACCTTGTTGATTTCTGTGCTATGTATTAGTCATTACCAGCAGAATTTTCCACCGCCACAGCTGGTACATATACACATGGAAGTGCCCAAGTCAGGAGACCAGAGCACAATTTGAGTATATCTTAATCAACAGGCATACTGACTCAGCCCACAATACTGTAATTGACAATGAAGATGAGGTTTAAAAAGACACAAGTGTAGAGGCCAATTCAACTAGACATCAAAAACCTAAGAACTGAGCAGCTGAAGCAGCAATAACAGCATTTAACTGGATTTGAAGGATTGTAATCAATGATGATTTGGAATTATTGTGCATTGAGCTGGAAGTATATACATAGAAAGTAAGTGTAGGTCTGCAAAGAAGCTCACCAAGACATTCCAGCCTCGTACTGTAGCCATCAAGAACAAAGATGCCAAGAAACTTGTCGAACCAAAGAAGGTGTGATAAAGGTGGAAAAGTGACTGTAAGGAACTGTACAGTAGTTAAGAGTTGCACATACCGATTGATTGTTCAAGAAAAGGAACCACCGCTGAAGGCTGAGATCAAGCATGCCATGCTAGAATTAGCTACAGGCTAATGAGAGATGACAAAGCAGATGAACGATTCAGGTTTGGAGGAGAGATGATGCTGAACAAGATCCATACGGTATGTAGAGAAGTGCGGTAAACTTGCCAAAAGAATGGAGACACTCAGTCTTCATTCCACTGCCTGAGAAAGGAGATTTACAATGCAGCAACTACATTGCGAAGCATAGCAATAGACACCCAATCACACATCTGCATGGTTCAGCGTCAGAAAAAGAGTCCGTCTGATAAGAATGTAACCACTGACTATGTCTTTTCAACATCCTAGAAGAACAAATGATGAGGAAAGCACTACAAGAAAATTTTATGATAAATAAAAAGACAAATAATCATTTTAGATGCTAATGAAATCATCTTATTAGCCAACTCACAACAAACTACAGGATCTGGTGTCTCGTACTGAAAAAACTGCAAAGGAGTATAATACAGTATGTTGATCAATGCAGCTAAAACAAAAGTAATGACTGACACTGAGGACATGGAAATTATGGCGGAAGGCAGAAGTTTGAAGCAAATTGATTATTTGGCATAGAATAACAAATGCTGTGGAATGTGCCAGTGAAGACAAAATTAGCATTGGGCATGGGGTGATTGTCAAATTGAAAATATATGACAAAAACAAATCAATTTGCACAAACACCAAGCTAAGACTTATCTAAGCTAAGTTTTAATTTTGCATTACTTGGTTATAATAATTGAGTGGTTATTTGAGTTGCTGTTGCCTTTCTGGCATTCCAAACCAGTCTTCCCAATATCCTCTAACCTCTCACATCAACAAGGCATTTTTGTCCATACAACTGCAGCTCACTTAATATTTTCTATTTTTCTGACCATTCTCTGTAAACCCTAGAAATGGTTTTGCCTGAAATCACAGATCCATAGTTTTTGAAATTCTCAGTGGCTATTAAACCAGGTATGGGTATTTTTGTCAGTGTGGACAGGTGCCAAGTCCTTCTGGACAAATGAAATTCCAATCTCCAAAAAGCTTGTCAGCAGAGGAAAGCATGAAATGCTCCAAGATTTCCTGGTAGACGGCTGTGCTGACTTTGGTCTTGATATAACACAATGGACCTACACCAGCAAGTGACATGGCTCCCCAGACTATTACTGACTGGGGAAGCATCACACTAGACCTCAAGCAGCTTGGATTGTATGCCTCTCCACTCTTCCTCCAGACTCTGGGACCTTGATTTCCAAATGAAATACAAAATTTTCTTTCATCTGAGAACAACACATTGCTCTTTTTCTCCTTGGCTTATGAATGGCTTAATACAAGATATGCGACAGTAGAAGCCCATGTTCTGGATATGTCTGTGTGTGGTGGCTCTTGAAGCACTGACTCTAGCAGCAGCCTATTCCTTGTGAATCTCCCCAAAATATTATAATAGCCTTTTCTTGACGATCCTTTTTACCACACTTTTGTCTTTCCACTCAACTTTCCATTAATATGCTTGGATACAGCACTCTGTAAACAGCCAGCTCCTATAGCAATGACATTTGAGGCATAACCTCCTTGTAGAGTGTGTCAATGACTGCCAGTGTTTGCCCCATGATTGTGCAGCCTTCAGTGTTGTGGCAACAGTTTGGACAAGTCCTACATATGGATATTATGCTTAAATATACAAAAGAAATTGGGATGTATAGGGTAACTGCACTTTATGCAGTGCAATTTCAGTTCATTCACTGTGTCTATTGTAATGTACCTACTCTCAATGAAAAAAAAGACACATGGTTCTGAAATGTTCAGTTTCTTATGTACAAAAACCTAAAGACGACGAGTGAGAAGCCGGGAATTCTGCTATGATTAAGTAGGTGTCATATACTTAATTCTGATTTGCACCTACTGCATAACATAATCTGCCTTAAGTTACAGATAATAGTAAATAGGAGTATTGTAGGAAACTATGAAACCATTAAAATGCACACATTTCTCTGTAAAATATGATTCGATAAAGGTCATAAATACATCTACAGAATTTAAAAAATATAAAAAAAAAACAGAAAACACTGAGAAGTAATATTATCTAGCATCTATCTTTACGATTAAAAAACCAACAAGTAGTACACAAACAGTAGCTTGGCATGTATAGACTTCACAGGGTCACTGTGCTGTGGGCACATGCAGGGTCAACTAAACTGGAGAAGACTTGTAGGAAAAGAGGGGTAGTGTGATGAGGCATACAGGGATGTCATGCCTAAATAAAGAAATGTGGGGAAAAGTCTTACACTCAAGTTTAGCCCATGAGCAATCCATGTCCCAAACCATGCCTGGCCATCTCCTGCCTGTTGTTATAGATGAAATGTTAATAAAGGATGGAGCAGGTACAACCAAAATACATACAACTCCACACACACACACACACACACACACACACACACACACAGACAGACTTAGTGTAGCCTGACATGCCACATTTACGAGGCACAATAAGAAGAGATTCCTGCTGGGAAAGCAGTGTTGGTTTAATATCTAGCCCAGCTGTTACAGACAAATCTCTCAGTCTCAGCTGCAAGTGCCATTTATTACATTAATAATTTTTCATAATAAATAATTGCCAGTGGTATAATATTTTCAGCAAGGAATACTTTGAATGCACATTTGCTGTACGTGTCTGTTGGTTAATCTCAGCTGATGCTATTTTTGTTCCATGCATATTTATAGATTCAAACCATCTTTTTGAACACAGTGTTATTAAAAATAGCAAAGAGACAGACGGAAGGAGGGAACAGAAAAGAAGTGGAACAGAGAGAGACAAAAGGAGAGAAATTTTAAATTTGCAGAACTATAACATGGGAAACTACATCCAGGAAAAAAATCCATTAAATCTCACCTGTACTTCATAACATTTGCATTTTAATCATAAAATGAGACACAAATAACAGATCAAGCACACAAGTCGGCTGTGAATAAAAGTGTGCACATTGATGAACTGTGTTGGTTAATTTTGTAAAATATGAATTATGAAAAAACATGCACTTCAAGTTAATAGATGGTGTGTGTGTAATTCTGATTTTACACTGCTGCAAAAAACACCTGCAAACCCTGCTTCAAACACAGCACCTGTTCCAAAGCTAGTATATACTCGAGTAATATCATACACATCATTGTGTTTCCACTATAAGCGGCATCATTCTGACATTACAGTGTACTAAAAGAATTAGCTAGATATTCATACACGTTTATACTTTAGTCTTAGACATTTTTAAACCCGATTCCAAAAAAGTTGGGACAAAGTACAAACTGTAAATTAAAACTGGTATGCAATAATTTACAATTTTCAAAAACTGATATTGTATTCACAATTGTACATAGACAACATATGTCGAAAGTGAGACATTTTGAAATTTCATGCCATATATTGGCTTATTTGAAATTTCATGACAGCAACACATTTTAAAAAAGTTGTGACAAGGCAATAAGAGGCTGGAAAAGTTAAAGGTACAAAAAAGGAATATCGGGAGGACCAACTGGCAATACCACATTAACATGACTGGGTAGAAAAAGAGCATCTTGGAGTGGCAGCAGCGTTTAGAAGTGAGGATGGGAAGAGAATCACAGATCGTCCTAATTCTGTGTCAAGTGGGGGAAAACCATACTGGGTGCCCGTGATCTTTCGGGTCCTAAGACGGCACTGCATCACATACGAGCATGCTTCTGTATTGCAAATCACAAAATGGGCTCAGGAATATTTCCAGAGTGAACATAATTCGCCATGCCATCTGCCGTTGCCAGCTAAAACTCTATAGCTGTATCTAAACGCAGACGACATCTTTGTGCCAAGGCTCATTTAAAATGAACTGTGGCACAGTGGAAAACTGTTCTGTTGTGAGACGAATCAAAATTTGATGGCCTTGTCCCAACTATTTTGAGATATAAAATTTAAAATCACCACATTATTTACTCAGTTTAAACATTTGATATGTCATATACAAGTATGTTCTATTCTGAAAAAATATGAAATTTTTAAACTTCCACATCACTGCATTCCGTTTTTATTTACAATTTGTACTTTGTCACAACATTTTTGGATTTGAGTTTGTATATAACCAATAAAACCTATAATCATGAATTTATGCAAACTGTGGAACAGTCTTTGATCCAGGGCTTCAAGATTATATTTTGCTTGCTAATTTTATTCAAAGGTCTTCACTGATAACATCTTACTTAAGTAAATGCCAATGCTAATTTGGGGCAGAAAGCCTTCTTGATATCATTCAGCTGTCAAGTATAGTTGAACTGGCACTACTCAAATCATAGATGGATTTGCTAGGTTACACTGCAAAAGAAAAAGTTAATAATGTGAATAGTTTCATTTTTACATCATTATGAGTCAGGCGAGAATTTAAAGAGTTCAGTAAAATGCTTACAATGTACAATCACGAAGTAAAATCAGCACTACTAATATAATAGTTATAATAGTTTGCTCCCAGCATGCATTTGAAATGTACCTGCTAATTTATGTTAGTGCTGGCAGATTTATTTTCCTCACACTGGTTAACATAATCACTATTCACCATAAACACACCTGTTACACAAAGATCTGAGTGAATGCATGAATTAAGAAGCATGAGAAATGTACAAGTGAACAATCTCTAAGATCTGGTGCTAACTGAACCAGCTGGACTGCACACATGGCAAAATAGCAGGATAGGAAAATAGAGCAAAGAGAAAGGTGCAGCATGGATTGCATATTTGTTGGATCTCAACCTTATTTTAAATATATATGAGTTGAGTAGTTCTTGCCATTATATGGATCTGAACGTTACACAAACAGGGCCTATTCACCGTATACCAACTATATTACTTCACAACACAACTGATGGTCTCAAACACATTAAATGAAAACCATTCTAGGTGACTACATGATGAAGCTGACTGAGAGAATGCCAAGGGTGTGCACAGATGCAATCATATAAAAAAGAAAAAACTAATTTTGGTTTGTTTAACACTTTTAAGTTTACTACATGATTCAGAATGTGTTCCTTCATAGTCTGGATGATTTTAGTATGAATTTTCAATGTGGAAAAAAAATAAAAACATTGAATGAGTGAGTGTGTCCAAACATTTGAGATATATACACTATATTTCCAAAAGTATTTGCTCACCCTAACCCATTAAAATGATCAGAATCAGGTGTTCCAATCAATTCCATGGCATGCGTATAAAATCAATTACCTAGGCATGCAGACTTTTTACTTTTTTTTTTTTTTACAAACATTTGTGAAAGAATGAGTCGCTCTCATGAACTCAGTGAATTCCAGTGTGGAACGGTGATAGGATGTCACCTGTGCAACCAATACAGTCATAACATTTCCTTAATCCTAAATATTCTACAGTCATCTGTCAGCTGTATTATAAAAAAATGGAAGTGTTTGGGAACGATAGCAACGCAACCACGAAGTAGTAGGCTACGTAATGATGGAGCAGGTTCAGCAGACGGTGAAGTGCATAGAGCGAAGAAATGACCAATTTTTTGCAGAGTCAATCACTACAGACCTCCAAACTTAATGTGGCCTTCAGATTAGCTCAAGAACAGTGCACAGAGAGCTTCATAAAATGGGTTTCCATCGTCGAGCAGCTAAATATGCGAGACAAGGCAGTTGAGCGAATACTTTTGGCAACAAAGTGTATACAAACGCACGCACGCACATGCGCACATACACACACACGTGCTGGTCATACAATTAGAATATCAAATAAAAAGTTGCTTTATTTCCATAAATCCATTCAAAAAGTGAAACTTGTATATAATGCACATTCATTACACACAGACCAATATATTTTTTTGATTTTGATGATTTATAACTGACAACTAATAAAAACCCAAATTTAGTATCTTAGAAAATGAGAATATTGTGAAAAGGTTCAATATTGAAGACACCTGGTGCCACACTCTAATCAGATAATCAACTCAAAACACCTGCAACAGCCATTAAATATTCCCGTAATCCAGTTCTGTAGGCTTTACAATCATAGGAAAGACTGCTGACTTGACAGTTGTGCAAAAGACAACCACTGACACATAACACAAACATGGCAAGACACAAAAGCACATTGCTGAAGAGTCTGGCTATTCACAGAGCTCTGCGTCTATGAATATTAATACAGAGGCGAAGGGAAGGAAAAGATGTAGTTTAAAAAGGTTTACAAGCAATAGGGATAATTGCAGCCTGGAAAGGTTTGCAAAACAAATCCCATTCAAAAATGCGGGGAAGATTCACAAAGACTGGACTGCCGCTGAAGTCAGTGCTTTAAAAACCACCAGGCACAGACATATGCAAAACATGGGTTCCAGCTGTCGCATTCCTTGTGTCAAGCCACTCTTGAACAAAAGTCAGAAGCATCTAAAGACAAAAGGCACTGGACTGCTGCTGAGTAGTCCAAAGTTAAGTTTTCACACCAGACCCAACAATGCAGTACAGTTGAAGACCACTATATGCACAACCTTGGCTCTCATAACACCTAACCAGTGCCCCAGACTGATCAACTACAGCTACGCTGCATTGCTGCAGTGATTCGGGCAAAAGAAGCCCCAGCTAAGTATTGAGTGCTGTACATGTTGATACATTTTATGTTCATATTTTTCAGTTGGCAAGCATTTCAAAAAATCTATTGTTTGTATTGGAATTAAGTTATATTCAAATTTATAAAATAATGAGATACTGAGTAAAAATAATGAGATACTGAATTTGTTTTTTGTGTATTAGTTGTCAGTTATAATCATCAAAAGATATAACACTTGAAATATACGTCTGTCAGTCTGTGTGTAACAAATTTGTATAATATACAAGTTTCACTTTTTGAATGATATATATAAATAAATAAAACATGGAGAGAAAGAAGTGGAGTGAGAGGGTGAGAAAGAGGTAGAGACCCTTACCTGTCCCACTCATTGGGTAGTAACTAGGAGATGGTGAGAACACTTGTGCAGCAAAATCCTCAAAAGTCAGGTTTTCCTTGTGATTCAGAATAATGGCCTCCAGATAGAGAGCCCGCTCCTCGTAGCTGACAGAGTTTGTTAGGGAAAAAGAGTCTAATGCTGATGGAAGCAAAAAGCAAAATATAACCTTATATCTTATTTTCGTAATAGTACTGACATGCAAATTTACAGGACAAGAAAAAGACTTGGCAAATAAAAAAATATTATTGAAGGACATTTACTAGAATGTTAGAAATGTTCAAGAAAATCCATTAAAAAGATGCCCTGAAAATTATGTTGAAACTCCTACACACCCTGACTTATGTGTAATCTCTGAAACTTGGGAACTGTAAGGGCACTCTCAGAGAAAAACATAAAGAACCGCAACACATTTTCTCCATTCTGTAGCAAATTAATTCATTTAATTGACACAATTCCTTTATTACGCATTATTAGGGTTTATTTACAGCAGATAGTGTAACGAATTACTCAAGCCATTTAAGGAAAACTAAAAGACTGCTTAATGAAAAAACGAAATAAGCTCCTATCCAAAAGACGTCTACATTTACCAACATCACAAAGCCAAGCCACATACTGGAATTACAGCATCATGGCTGCGTAGAAGAAGGGTGCGGGTACTGAACTGGCCAGCCTGCAGTCCAGATAGAAAACATTTGGCCCACTATAAAACAGAAGATACAACAAAAAATGCCTAAGACAATTGAGCAACTAGAATCGTACATTAGTCAAGAATGGTTTAACATTCTTATCCCTCAACTTGAGCAACTTGTCTCCTCAGTCCCCAGAAGTTTACAGACTGTAAAGAGAAAAGGGTTTGCCTCACAGTGGTAAACATCACCTTCACGAAAATTAAAAATCACGTTATTTCTCTCTTTACATGATACATTTTCTCAGTTTAAACATGTGATATGTCATCTATGTTCTATTCTGAATAGAATATGCAATTTGTACTTTGTCCCAACGTTTTTGAAATCAGGTTTATAATTGGAACATACTATATGGTGATCAACCTGTCAAATTTAGAAAGAGACAGTCTGTACTGGGCACATTTTCTTAAAATCTGATTTGTCTTTCAATCCCATCACCTATTGTTTAATATATAATATGTTAATATGTTAAATACAATATATGTTTGCCTATATTTGATTAGTAGTTCCTAAAATAAAGACATATGTTGTGTGAAAAACAGTAAATTAATAATTTTGCTAGGAACCTAAAAGTGTCTATATTACAAGTAAGTCCAGAAGCAAGACAATTTGGAGTCAACAGTCTAAATAACAGTCAAAATAAAATTTTCTGCTGCATTTCAAAATGCACTGAACTGCACTTAAACAATGAGCTTTCCTTTAGGTTTAGGTTTTCTTACAAACCTTCAATAAAACAGTGCCATACTTTGTGTCACAGTGCAATTCGATGAATCACACTCGAAAGGTATAAATGAGTACTGAAAAAAAGCAAGCACAAAAAATAATGCACTTGTGTGTCTTTCTGTGTGCAGAGATGCCGGAGTGAAGGGCCGAACCAGTCTACACGACTGCCTGCTGAATTTCTGAAGGACCCCACTGATGCCATTTCCAACTCATTAGGAAAGCTGCTTATGCTGCCAGGAGCCCAGCCGTTTTATCATGACCATGCTGCCTGTCACATACCCCTCTGTGTAGTGCGAGAGTGTTTGACTGTGCGTGTGTGTGCCACGTGCCAGCACAGCAGGGGCCTAGGCAGCCATGACAAATTGTTGAAAAGGTTCCTTTGCACCCTGCACTGACAAGCACCTGAGCCTGAGGGCTGTACACAGGGAGAGAGCAATCTGCTTCACTCTGGTTCTCTTACTCTCTACAGCCTGACATCATCACAAAGTAAGACAGAGAAGACACACAAAAACCCCTGCTCTAAGAAAAGTCAACACACAACATTAGCACTGTTTAACATTGAGCAGTACAATCAAGATTTAGGATTTTTAGTTTACTTTACTTATTGCAAACTTAATCATTTCTGACTTCTATGAGAGTCATATTACAGTAATGTTTATGTCTATGGATTAGGGAAGAAAATACTTTTTTTTTAATGGGTAGATTCTTTAAAGAACAAATTTTAGGCTTGGTATAGAGAAGATTAAGCAAAATGACTAGGCAACCCGGAGCAAGACGTAAAGAAAGTGAAAAAAATACCCGGTAAAGGAAAACAGTATACAAGAACAGGAATAAGGGAGAGGGATAATAACCCTGATCTCACTAGGTCAACAGAGCCATATGGCACTCCATTATGGGCTATGCAGATGACACAAGTGTGCCTTTGCTATTGAGATTTCTAAAACAAATATTGACTGGAGGCTGAACCACCGCTGGCCACAGCCTTCACTCTGCTTCCTGTATACTCCCCCACATTTCAGAGATGAAGAGAGACAGAGGATGGAAAAGAGAGACACAAATCAATAAGACGCACCTATGCCAAACAAGCTCGAACACTAACAGGCAAGACTGGTTACAGGATGGCTTCGGATTTTTGTTTCTCTCTATGTCAGCTTCCCTCTCTCCCGCCTAGACACTCAATCACTCTAATTGTTGTTCTCTGGGTACAGAATGTTCTGTTAAATGCATGTGCTACAATGAGATGAATGTCGGTTGCTGAGTGTACATTAAATCAGTAAAGAAGTAAACTGTGACGTGGGCTATATGACAACCATCAGTAAAGCTGATCTCATGCCATATGTATGGAAGGCTAACAATAACTATTACTATTAGCAGTATCTGTTAACACAAATGAAAAGAATTTAGACCACAATAGTAATAATTCTACACAAAAAAAATAGCAAACCCAATATTAAAAACCTTTTTAGCTTTGCATACATATAACAGCTGATATAGATTCTGCATGACTTAACATCACAGAAGGTTTGGAATTTTCCAATAAACTGCAATCCAAGTCATCCTTGAAACACCTGGGACGGAAAAACACATTTAGCTGGTAACCAAGCAATGTGTGAACAGGGACTTTCCGAAAGCATTCATTACTCCAGGGTCTCTGCACACTGCATAAAATATGAAATGTTTTAAAATCTGAAAATGAAAGGAAGAAAAACATTTGTAAAACACATAGGCCAGTGTTAGCCATGCTGACAGGAGCACAGATTTAAAATCACCCTGCCATGTAAAATAATGTGATGACCTCAATGTAGCACAGGTTAGACTGTGGGGAGATGGGAAATGGAATGGACAGAAGAAAGACAGAATGAAAACACAATGGCACTGTTGTAGCCAAGAAACAGAAACACACAGCTTATGTCCACTTAATGGAGAAAAATGTCCTCTAAGCAATTTGCAGAAGGGCTTTAACTGATAATGCTCTTTCACTGCTCTTGGTAGCTACTTTGCCACCCTACGGTGCACCAGAGGACAAAGCAAGGCATTAAGCATCAGATAAAGCAGAAGCCTTGGGATATCTGAGTCATACAGCAATCAGAGAGAGGCATAAACAACCTCAACTACTCTGGTTACAATATTTAGCTAAGAACATGGATGAAGCACAATACTAGCAACTCAGTGAAAACCTCATGTTAGATATATTAAGCTAAATGTAATATAAAAAAAACTGTTTGATTTATGACATGTATTTACTGATGTGCGCTTCATTGTGCATTTGTGTGAGAAAGCATGACGTGTACACAAGTCTGAGAGGGCATAATGTTATCCAGATGGTTACGTTGGTCAGTAGGGAATTTAGAGGTCAATCAGTTTGGTGAATCAAAGCCAAGGTCAGGTGGCAGTGGTGGCCATGTTCAAGGTTCACAGGGACTCAGATGGCCTCTCATTGGCATTCCACTCAAGCAACCCCATGACATCAGAGGCCACACCACCCTCACACTACTCCTCTCTGGCCCGTCAGACTTTTCAACAATAGAAGTCAACACTGGAGTTTGGGGCTTGGGTACAACCTCATCGACACAAAATGACAATGGCAGATAGTAACTGCGTGCAAATCAGTCATTAAGATAAATGCATAAAATGTTTATGACCACCAATACAACATAAAACAGAGTGTTAAATATATCCATTAGCTGAAGGATACAATTTGTTAAATATGGTTCTTATTAAATGTGAAAAAGAAAAAGAGGTCTACGCATGTGACAAGCAAATATTGTTTCAGAAACAGGCCTAAAACTAAATGCCATCTGTTAATGCATCTGTTTGCACAGAAAACACGCTACCGCATTAATATACATGTTTAAAGTTTATGAATTGCAAAATAATCTGTCTACCAATCAAAAACTAGCTACCATTATATACAAGTTAGTGATTATCCAACTAACCAATTTATGTCTATTAAACATTTTAACACAAATAAACTTCAGTAATAATTCAAACTGAGTAAAATTCTGTATACTCCAAGCATCATCAGGTAAAATTGTTGACAGTCTGCAGAAAACCTTACATCAAAGAAAAATGTTATATATTATATAAACTAGAAGTTTTCATGACACAAATCAGTCTTATCATTTCATTATGAATCGTTACTTTACTACATTAAGCAGTTATTGACTAAAGAAATACAAGAAAGATCCTTCAGTTTACTAAAGTCTTTATCATGAACAAAGCCAATGTTACAACTATATTTCCTTTTCCTTCTCTCTGGTTGTGACTAAACAGGCTCTTGTGTGAAGAGTGAGAAGTAGAGAGTGGCCATGCATGCTCGACCTCCACTCTAGCAAAGCACTAGCCATTAACCTCAGCCAATCAAAATGACCTTGCTGTCCGGCGAAGGAAGAGGATAATTGGCCAGTTCGAGAGGGGAGGTGGGTTGGGAGGTATATAATTCTGAAATACTGTCTTATACAAGTTTATTTTTTATGCTATTTTGGATTTAAAATATTGGATTTAAAGGTATATTCAATTCCTGTGATAATTAATTTCAAATGCACTAAATAGGAATTAGAAAAATAGTAGCTTTGCTTTAACAAATTTAATTTAATCACAGCTTTAGCTAAAATACCAGAAAATACAGGGGTTGGACACTGGGTTTTAGACCACAATAATTTATTAGTATGGTGTAGGGCCTCCTTTTGCGGCCAATACAGCATCAATTCGTCTTGG
>JAOUQV010000002.1:8867062-8879688 GCA_028565295.1 Aspidoras spilotus | reverse complement strand
TGTGGAACACAACAGAAAATAATTAAGCAAACAAGTTGATAGGATATAATGTAATCAACAGTAACCAATGCATTATGGGGAAGTAATAAAATGATAGATAGAATTAGAATAGATGCACATTAAATCCTGTAGATCTCTGTAAATCTCTTTCATATCTGACCCTGGTATTCTCAGGATAAAATGCTTTACTATTTTAATTCTTTTTTATTAAAACAATCAGATTAATTCATAAGCCACTGTGCACGCTGATTATTAAATAATTAGCTGAACATGAATATCTCAATGGACACAGGCTGAGAGGAAATTTGTGATGTTACATGCTGAAAAAGAGAGGGGTATTTAAATGTCCAGCCACATATAGAATTGTTGCTACAAATGTGAAAGGAAAAGTGATAGCTGGATAACGGTGCTGTGGACAGCTCCTCTCATATCACAGTGTTGCTGGTTCAGATGCAAAACCCAGCATCTATGATAAAGGTGGATACACATGAATGCCGCCTCAGAAAATGAAAACCAAGACGGATGACAATCAATTAATCTTGTGCATGAAAGGACTTGGCTTTGTGTCAACACAGAGAGGCCCCACTCCTACCTGAACAGATTAGAATAAAGTTAAAGGCAAGACTACTTTACATGTGAAAATAAGGGGGAAAAAAGAAATCTAGAAAACAGACTTCTAGTTTAGCAACAGCTTTTCTTCTCTTCATCTTCTTTTCTTCCTTAATCCTCGCCTGGAGGCATTCTGTGCAATCAAGCGTACTATTACAGAGCAACAATTAGCTCGACTGTGGAAGCTGGCACCTGGTCTAAGGCATTCAGAGGCTTTTAACAGCAGCTGACTGTAGTGCGCCCCACCACCAGGTGGTCTTCCTTCAATGATATTAGCCAGTCACTCCAGGGTTAAACAAGAGTCTGCTCAGAAGTATACATCTATGGAGCTCATTTACTTAGACGTAGACGATAGAGACGAAGTTTAAATGGCCAACCAGACAATGAACTTTTATGACTGCTTATAATAAGACAGCTGATAATTTGAGAAGATTGCCCCACTCATCAAATCAATATTTTTTGTAAAGCTAAATTAAATTCAACACATTTCAAGACAGACCAGAATAAGTAATGTAGCTCTCTACCCCTGTGCTACACAAAAAACACTGGATACTGCAAAAGTTTAAGCTCAATTGGGGTGCTTGTTTATCGATTAAATCTCTTTGTCAAAATGTTTTTGTCTTTTTTTTTGAGACAACCGGAGGCAAAGCCAAAGGAAGTAATGTGGGAACAAATGCAGTTAAATAAAGTGGAAAGATTCTTTGCCAGTGATGATTAGAGACAAAATTAATGCTTTATATGCTCCAAATTCTTACAAAGTTCATGGTATCCTCAGGTTGGGGGCTTGGTGCACTGAGCATGAATAACACAATATGAATAACAATAGCTATAGATTTGTAGGGTCTCAGTACTAATTGGGGGCTATATGCACTCTTTGTTGCAAAGATATTCGCACAGGAATTAGATGCTAAGTGCTTTATTCTCAGAAAAAACCTATAACTTTAATCAAATAAAAGAAACAATTAAGTATAAATAAAAAGATCTGTGATTCTACTGTGGATGTACAAATGTCTTTAGCCAGCCACTGATTGTGGAAGTTCATTATGCTGGAAAAAAAGTATTTGGTCAATAACAAAATTTCTTGTACGTATTCACCATGTTTGCACACAGTGTAGCTGGTATTTTGCCCCAATCCTCCATGCAGATCTCCTCTAGAGCAGTGATGGTTGGGGCAACATGGACTTTCAACTCCCTACACAAGTTTTCTATAGGGTTGAGGTCTGAAAACTGGCTAGGCCACTCCAAGACCTTGAAATGCTTTTTTACAGTGCCACTCCAGTATGTTTTGGATCATTGTCATGTTGGAAGACCCAGCCACATTCCGTCTTCAATTCTCAATTCTTCAATTCAATTCTTATCCATTTTCTTACAATTGCTCCCACAGCTGATTTATTCACACCAACCTGCTTGTCTATTGTAGATTCGGTTGAAGGACAGAAAAGCTTTGAAAGTTGTTGTTTTAGGTCTGTGAAAGCCAGAAAGCTTGTTTGTGGGTGTTACTTTTCTTCCTCCATAATTTACAAATAAATTCTATAAAATCCTACACTGAATAGATTTTTTTTATTTTGTCTCTAACAGCTAAAGTATACCTATGATGAAAATTACAGACCTCTCTCATCTTTCTAAGTAGGAGAACTTGAACAATGAGTGGCTGACTAAATACTTCTGTGCCCCACTGTATTTGGCAGATGAGGAATACAATGTAAATAATGAAATACTCAATAATTTTCACTTCATGCCTTCACACCCTAATTTGGATTTAGTGCAACGGAAATACAAGAAAATCACAACAGATTCATCGCAACCTTGGCCTCCACTGTCACTCTTACGCAACCGACTGCAGTCTCTTACTGCAAAATGTAAAGAAACTCCATTTCCACATCAAAGAGCACCTCTGGAGAGGAGAAGGGACGGACAAAAGCATGATGCACACTTTTATGCAGTGCTCTTGTTTTCTGCTGTTGTTTTGTTTATCTTTCAACATAGAGGACTCCATTTTGCAAGATGCAAATGGCAAACATAAGCACATCCTTTAGTATAATACAATTACTTCCAGCATGTGAAGAAGCCTTTGCTGCCTTTGAACTATTTAAAATTGTATTAATGTAGAACTAAACCATCCCCTTTTAAGACTCAGTAATGAGAAACTGAGAGAGCCAGTCTTTAAACAAACAACACTGCAAGGCATGCATCTGCAATCAAATTATCTGTTTGGTCCAAATGAGACTAATAAGAAAATGAGAAAATCTATATTCAGATCTAACGAGAGCCATGTGAAATCTAGATCTAAAGCGTGCATTAGATTATAAATGTTGCTGAATAAAATAGAAAACTTTGACTGTCTAATTAGTTATATGCTGAATAATATTACGCAAAAACTTTTACATAACAATACAAAAACCAAGTTACATTAATTACATAAAACAGGTTAAAAGAATTCACACTAAAATTCTAAATACTTGAAGCTATCGTCCCGTGTGTAATAAAAATGATAATAAAGCATCATACAGGTAGGTTACATGGCAGGTGACATTTTTGTGACATTTAATGAAAGAATTTACTATGTGTAGGATAAGCGAGGATAAACGTGCAGTCTATTCAGGCCCAGCCTGGTGGGACAGGGAACAGGCGCCTGCCTGCAACAGAGGAGACCGAATAGTAATCAGTGTGGTACTGATAATGAATGATTGAAGGCTCTTTCTCAGCATTGGAGAATTTCAATATCACAAGAGCCTTAGACGCAGGATTCTTATCAGCACAGGGCTCAGACAAAGAAATCCACAGAATAGGAAATGTGCTTAAACACGGACCAGTCGTGAATGACCAGGCCGATTAGAAAGAGGAAAATCAGAAAGAAAAGACACACAAAGGCCTCAAGACACAAAAGGCTTCTAAGGATGCATTTGGGATGACTATCAAAAGAGAACCATACTGATGCTTTGAGAAATTTCATCCTGATAAGCAAAAAACAAAATGGAACAAACAAAAGCCACAGCGCCAGTCGTAATCTCACAACTACAATTGCACTCAAACATCCTCTCACACTTAAATACTCCAACACTTAATTGCTGAAGCCTGCCAGAGCATGCTCATTATCACTGTGTTTAAGAAGCAACACATAAGGCATGTAAGATACACCAAGAAATGCCACACAGAACTAATCAAATAGAACAGCATTGTATTCATGAAAAAAAAAACAACACAAAACCATTTAGATAATCTTAGAAGACCAACAGTCCCTGTGTCAGCAGTCTTGCAAGGGAGGAGAGAGAAAGTTCATTAATTAAAGCTGGCTTGGACAGACAGATGGAACGGCTAGCTGGATGCTAATTACCCGGAGAAGACAAGTAGGTTTAACATGCCCCCTGCCTGCTTTGCCATCAATCACAATTAAGGTTGTTCTTAAATGGTCACTTAGCACACTGAATGTTATTTATTATTTTAATGGCAAAATGATAGTGCTGTTACTTAAACTGGGAACATGCTCATTTTCAGAAAGTGTAGTCTGGTATTCTCTCTCTATCTAAACAGAACATTGCTGTGTACAACAATAATAAGAAGAAGAATAGTAACCGTGAATTAACAAGTGTGAATTAAAGGAATCTTCATGCTTAGGAGATGATTAAGTAACACTTTCCCAGCTTGGTGTGTGTTACTCCTGAGGGAGCGGTTATAATGGCATGAGTTCAAGGTAACTCTACCCCTGACTGTCCACAGAATTCCCCACACTGGAGGATCTCACCCAGATCTACCCCCTTCGTGACACTGCCAGAACACAGACAGCTGTCCCATTGGAGTTCTCTTCTTTTAAAAGGGAGGGGCAGTAGAGTTGGGTGGGGCCCGAATTTAAAGACACCATGGGCATAAAATATGTTTTATAAGCTTAAATTTATAGTGTATACGTAGCACTTAAGACTATTAGGAGTATACTCCTAAATCATTCTTAGGTAAGTGGTAATTAAAGAGAATTGGAACGTGAAAAGTACTGAAAATACCACACACGCACACAAGCACAAACAAACACACAGCTCCACACAGAATCCTCTGCCACCTGCCAGTCAATCTTTATCTATACCTGTGTTTAATCTGGGTTTACCCCAAAAATCTTCAGAGCCTGGTGGATTTGAAAGTGTAACTGTGTGTGTTTATTTGAGAGGCTTTGCTCCAGGCATCACGAAGAAAAGTTAGATGGAAGAGAGGGAGAGAGAGAGATAAAGAAGGCTATGATTCATTCAGCTTTAGAGGAGTGCAAGAGACAAGAGACAGAGTAAAGAATAATTTTGCATTCTATATTAAGTAGCAGCTACACACCATATGCCATATGAGACTGTGCGACACTCTAGTCAGAGCTGGGCACAACATAATAATTCCTAAGGGTATATATACATATATATGTGTATGTGTGTGTGTTTGTGTGTACTGAATACAAGTTTATGCTAAGGTTTTTGAGGATAATTTGAAAAGGAGTGGGTGAGAAAGAAAGTGGAGGGGGCTGTGTGAGGTATAGGGAATCTGAACACATCTGAAATTGTAAGGGGCCTCTGGGAACAGCTGGTGAGTTGGGAGGTGCATCGATGCAGACGGGAGGGTGAGAAAGAGGTCAGTCTACTGGAGTGAAAATGGGATTAAAGTCATCATACTATGATTGGGTGGAGGCACTGGACTCCTAACCCACACATACCTGCTTCAGATATCCTACCTACAGACACCAAACCTCCACAGAGTAAAATTCATCCATGGGGGTAGATACATATTTAAATATTTCTGCAAGAGAGACTTCTGACAGTCAGCAGAATAGAATTAAATTGTATTATATTATTTTAATGTAACTCAATACTTATTTTATAGCCTGGAACATTTTTTTAATTATTTACTAATAAGTCATAAAATGTCTGTTAGGATTACAGGAGATTATTACGTTATAAACTCAAATTTCACCATTACCAACCACTTTTGGTCATTGAGCAGAGCCATTAACACTCAACTGCTCAGTTATATAAAGTCGCTCTGGATAAAAACATCTGGCAAATTCTATAAATGCAAATGTACATGTAAGGTAAAAACATAGGCCCACTGTTACATGAAACTCATTAAAATCGATTCATGTGAAAGTAGCAACAAAGAAAACATCATCAAAAGTAGTACAATTTGGTAATAGCTGTCCTCAATCTGATGAGTGATAAAAGATTTAGCTTGCATGACAAGCAACGGGCAGGGGCAGATTATAGCTATTGATTGGTGCTGGGAGCCTGAAGCTGGAAAGAGGAAGAAAGGGTCAGAGCAAGGAAGGAGTAAAGGAAGACAGGAAACATGCTATTTCCATCGATTCATAGCAGCAGGGAAGCTAGTGTGGCAGAATCACTAGATCAATAAATCTCACTCCTCTCTCTTAAATTTCCATCCGACTACAATTGTAAGACCTACAGTAATCACACTACTACTGACTGACTGACTGACGCATCATGACAGCTCTTCAGAAATGTCTTGAATATTCAACAAATATAAGCTGATAAACAAATATCCATGATTAAAACATTAATGTAATAAATAAATAAATATTGGTATTTATGAATATTTACATTCATCATATTCATATGCATTATCACAAAGTCCTCATTTGAAATACATTTTTTGAACAACTTTGTTTTTGGCCATTTACGGGATGAATTTTAAGATTACACGCCCTGTCCACTACAAACTGAAAAAAGGAGAAAAAAATTGGTAATCCGACTTCAAACTCACAGTGGCTATTTTTTTTCAGAAGACACAAATCAATAACAGATTACGCATTATGGGTGATTTGTAAGGGCTGTGTAATACAATGTCAGCAGGACAGATGCTTCCTGTCCAAAGAGCTCCAACCAAGTTTTCTGGAATAACATTACTACTTTGGCTGCAGCAACATGATAACAGAACCATTGCACAATATGTGGCAAAGATATGCACATAAGAAAGAGCACTCTCGCCAACACCAATGCACAAAAATGACATGGGGCAGTTTAGGGCAAGTAGGTGGACTGCAGTGTACCTGGCCAAGTGCTAGTGGCCATTTCTCCACAGGCCATCCAATTAGAGGTGAGTGACTGTAGAAGAGCTAGTCTGCTGAAGACCTCTCCAGAGCAGGACAAGCTTTTATCAGCCTGCACCCTGAGCTCAGCTGCTCCCTTTGAAGAAATATTCAGCTAATTACCTTGGAGCACTGTCACACAACAAGATGGAAGATTGCACAGACCCCAACCATTGTTAGATGAGGAAACTCCAGAGAAGATTTCATCTTTGCACAAATACAGTTGCCTTTCAGTGACAGAGGCAAGACTATTGTTCCAAACAGAAAAAGAAACATAAGGAAAAAGAAAAAAAATAAAAGGAAGTGTGACGAAGAGAAATCCTGAAAAAGGTAAAAGCAAAGGAGGCAGACAGAGATGAGGAGAAAAATATAAAGGTCCAAGTGGATATGTGCATGTATGTGAAAAAAGGTACTGTACAGCAGCTGTTCTTGCAAAGAGCATGAGTCAGAGAGTTTAATTATTCATTAGAGCAGATCAAGCCTTTGTTCAAATCTGTGAAAAGTAACCATTTGTTCCCCCTGTTATTCCCCTTTTCAATAGACTTGCAAAAAGAGAACTGCGGTGCATGCACTGACTGAGAATGGGACTAACTGAAAAAGGTTTGAAACCTGCCTAATTCCTGCTTAAAGCTTGTTAAATAGCAATCCATATAAACATATAAAACTGCTACAAACAGGAAAACTGAATGGCAGCGTTAATCTTGAAAATGACACCTTCAATAATATTTTTTCTTTCAGAGCCTACATTATTAACATAATTCCCTCTGATTGGGGTTTAATTAAAACTAAGAGGTGCAGGGGTGCTTAAAAGATACAAGCTCTGGTAGAGTGTCAGTCGAGACTTCACTGCCCTGCTGGCATTGATGCATGTGGACCGTACGAGACTTGGCAACAGAGTCCCTGTAACTATAGCTCCATCAAACAGAGGGCCAAAGAAAGGAACCTGAGGAGGAAAGAGAATGATTTATAGTCACCAGTGACTGGGAAATGTTTCTATTAAAACAGATGTCCTTTGAAAAAAAATCATTAACAGAATTGGGTGATGAGCATACAACAATAAAACAATGTTCATTAGCTTAACCGAGATAATGATCACTCAATTTTCGTGCTATTACACATTAACACATCCACATCGGCAAAGAAAATTAACACGCATAACGGTCAGAAATGACTCCAATCAGTATGAAATGCTGAACTCTCAAGGCTTGCAGTCATTAAACAAAGCATTAAATATGTCTTGTTGAAAATTACCAGTGGCACTGCTTTAGACACTGATAAAGTGTTTGACCTGTCTGTTGTCCAAGCATGCAACAGATAGACTGACCGAGTCTCACAATCTCTGGTCAGCCCTGTTGTCGACTCGATGTTGTACTATGCTAAAACGGGCATACAACTCATTGTGGAAAATGCTGGATTTTAAAACCACACTGCAGACCGGCAGTTCCAGTCGCCATGAGTAGGGCTGTCTAGAACCTCTATTTCTACCTTAGAATGAACGGTGACAATGCTAGGAGCATAGCTCCAGGATGTATTGTGCTCAGACTCATAAGAACACTTAAGCTACTCCATAACAGAAAGGTAGCGATCCCAGGAGAAGAAAATATTTTATTACACATGACAAAATGCCAGGCATAGACATGAAATGTGGAGATACCTGTGGTTTCTTCATAAGCTGAATGAAGTACATGTGGTTTTTCATAGGGTAAATGATGATGAGGACATCTCCAAAATCAGTAGGGATTATGCCCCTCCTGTAGTCCCGTGTGTGCTCTGACCAGACAATGTGCACTTCATCATTTCCCAGATGACGAAGCTAAACACAAAGCATACAGAGAGAGAAATATAAAAAACTGAGACACACTGAAACAAAAAACATATATATATATATGTATATATAACTATATATTATATTATTTAACTATATATTATATAACTATATATTGAATGTATGTAAAATGCATATAAAATAAAATACTTACAAGTCCTGACATTTTAAAAGCTAGTGCCATATTAAAACATACAGTATATCTGTATATACTGTGCACAATGATGTCTGTTGACAGATTGTAAAATAAGCCAGTGTCCCTTGTCTAAAGCAAATAATTTGTTTTATGTCCAACTCATCTTTAATAAGCTCTTTATCATGGCAAGGTTACTGTGGAGCCTATTTATGAAGAAGGAACACATTCCAGATGATGTGTTAAAGATTCAATCACAGGGCAACACTGCACACAAAAAATCTTATTGACAAGCAGGAAGAATTTATTTTTAAAGATTTTCTAAATTTGCAACAATGAGCCGTCTGGTTTTTAATAGATAAAACATTGAGTGTAATAATCGGTGTTATGGTAAAGTATAATTGGCATAGTGCAACTGTGTCTAATACTGTAACAGATTAGTTAGGTTTGAATAATACCATGTGATCATGTTTGCTGTGACTGACATAAATGTATTTAACAACACAATTCATGAAACACACTTAGTATAAACAAAAAATATAAAATGTGGTACAATGCTATCCGACGTGTAGCTATTAAAACCTTACCCATGGTCATCCAGAGGCACATTTTATGTTAATTCAGAATCACTCTGGCCTGATTCGAAGAGAACACTAATGGTTCAATTTCCACTGGACACTGACAATGTGCACGCATTAATAAAACTTGATTATGAAAATTTGTTTTGAAGAAGCACTAATTTTAGGTTTGCAAAAATGGTCCTGCGTCTCATAACAATGCTTTCAAATGCAGAGGGAAAAAACATTTAAGAAATTGGATTATAATGACTCTATTACAGAATAAACTGAATGCTCTGCCTGTCAAATTGTTAACATTTTGCTCTTTTTATTAGGAAATACATTTCAAGGAAAAATAATTTTCTAGTTTGTATTTTGAGATAGGACAATCATTACAAAACCAAATGTTAGTGAATGAATTTAATAATAGACTACAGCGTAGTTTATACTAGCATGAAACAATAATAAATAATAACGTTTTCTATCGGTTTTACTGAAGAATATTTAGTCTGCCCTTTCAATGTTGAGTGTGGGGATAGAAAAGCAGGTTATTCAATGAGCTTTCCTTAAATAACTTTTATAATTTGTGTAACTATGAATAAGATTACATGCAAACAGTTGCAATGAACTGAAAACAACTTGAAGCTAAGATAGGCTCTTTTGATAGACTGTCTAACAGGATCTTAATGATCCATTAGCAAAACATGGCCTCTACACCAAAAAATGCAATTAATACATTTACCCCTAAGCCTTTAATTATGCTAATGGTCTAGAATTAAATAAATACACAACAAGCTGATTGGGCCAGTGCATACTTATCTATTTCAGTGACAACAGAAGAATCAGTGGCATGTAAATAGGTCAGGGGAGGAGAGGTATTTCACAACAAGCTGTACACATATTGGAGATTCCAACTAAACTGAAATGTGCCAGGTGTTAAAGAGAACATTGTGATAAATCATTAATTGGATGACTGAGAGCTGAAAATTAGTGAAAAGGGTTAATATGAATGTTCAGTATTATTAGCCTCATTTAACCCTCACCTAGCCTAATTTTCAAGAGTAAATTGCACATACTCGCATTACACTCACAAATAAAACAAGCTATGCACACCCCAGATACAGCATCTTTCCAACACACAGACTTTAGATCGATGTAGGATGTGTGAGTCTATGTTTCAGGCTGATGGGCTGCCTCCTGACAGGCTGTTGCTTTAAGATTACAGCTTTACTAGAACAGCCAGCTGCTCTGTCCCAAGTACAAAATCGAATTAAGGAATTCCTCCCTTTTTCCTTTGTATTCATCCCATGTCTCTCCCTCCTGTCTCAAAGTTACATTTGTAATTTAGAGGGGACTTCCTGCCTGGCTGTGGCTGATATAGCAGAATTATTACCCCCTCCTTCCATAGCCTTGCAGCACACAACCACCCCCAGTTACAACCAGAAAAGAAGCAAAGCAATTAAGGGTCCAAAATGATTCAAAAACAGCTTCTGGCACACACCCTACCACCACTATGAGCTCTCACACATCGACATCTACACACATCTGGACCACGCCTCCAGGACTTGTACTGGGCTGGGGAAAATCGAATGTGGCTGAGACAGACTAATAAAACACTAACAGTGAGCTGTGTCAGTGTGAGCTTCCTGATGAATCTCCTCTCTGTGGGTGCGTTCATGATCAGATTGGCGCAATTCGCAAATCAGGAGCCTGGTGGCTCATTTCACCAGCACTAACAAGCTAACGCCTGTCGATCACTACCCCGCTAACACAGGCGGAATTTGCCAGCAGGGCATCTAGCAGGACCCCGGCCTTGGCACAATGACTTAATGGAATGATCGGGGCCCAGGTCACAGTACATGCAGGAATCAAGAGAGTCTGAATCATTACTGAGGTAGGACATGACCACTGCTCTCTTCGGCTGTACACTGCTTCAGAAAGCATGCAGAGCCTGGTAATCAACAGCACAGCTTCAGAGTCACACCTTACATGTGCCTATTACATGCCTTGTGATACTAATCTATTCTCAGCCTAACAGTTCATAGATACAGTGGTAGGAAATAGTTTAGGCCCCTGATAATTTGTCATGATTTTCCTTTAGAAATCATCGGTTGTTTTCAGTTAAATAAATGATATACAGACAAACACAGTGATATTTAAGAAATGAAGTTTATAGGATTTACAGAATGTGTGCAATAAAAATTCAAACTAAATTAGGCAGGTGCATAAATCCGGGCACCCTTGTTTTTTTTATTGATTTAAATACATTTAGCACTAATTATTAGAAAACAGAATTTGTTTTGCGAGCTCACTGATCTTTGACCTACAAACACAGGTGAATACAATTATTAGAAAGGGTTAGGGTGGCCACATTTTTATACTCTTTTAATCTTCTCTGAAAGGTGGCAACATCTGAGCGTTAAAACAACTCTCAAATGACCCGAAAACAAAGATTGTTTAAAAACCATCTCAGAGATCAGCCGTCAGCTTCCACTGAGAGAAACATAGTGAGAAAATGGAAATGGTTATAGTTAAGGCCCGTTAGGCAGAGGCAAAGGATGGTGAGAACAGTCATAGTCGACCCACAGACCAGCTCCAAAGTCCTACAGCATCATTGTGCCGCGAATTGTGTCACTGTGCATCATTCGATTAATCAGTGCACTTTGCACAAGGAGAGGCTATAATGGAAGAGATATGCTAAGGAAAGGAAGCCTCTTCTGGGTACATGCCACAAAGATTTGCTTTGTGTATATATGCTATATATATATATTGGTATATATGCTACAACATTTAGACAAGCCAGCTTTATATTGGAATAAGGTGCTATGGACTGATGAAACTAAAATTGAGTTATTTGGACATAATAAGGGGTGGTATGCATGGCAGGAAATAAACACAGCATTCCAAGACAAACATTTGCAAATTTAGTGGCGGTTCCATCATGCTATGGGGCTGTGTGGCCAGTGCAGGTACTGGGAATCTTGTTAAAGTTGATAGTCCCATGGATTCTAGTCAATATCAGCAGATTCTTGAGAACAATATTCAAGAATCAGTGACAAAGTTGAAGTTGCACCGGGGCTGGATACTTCACTAAGACGAAGGCCCTAAACACTGCTCAAAATCTACTAAGGCATCCATGTAAAGGAACAAGTATAATGTTCTGGAATGGCCATCTTAGTCCCCAGGTCTGATTATTATTAAAAACCTGTGGTGTGATTTAAATCAGGCTGTCCATGCTTGGAAACCATACCTGACTGAACTGGAGATGTTTTATAAGGAAGAATGGTCCAAAATGCTTTCAACCAGAATCTAGACTCTGATTGGAAGGTATGGGAAGCATTCTGAGGCTGTTATTTCTGAAAAAGGATCTACTAATTATTGATGTAACTTTTCTGTTGGGGTGCCCAAATTTATGCACCTGCCTAATTTAGTTTG
>JAOUQV010000002.1:8767552-8780251 GCA_028565295.1 Aspidoras spilotus | reverse complement strand
GCTTGTCCAATTTAGCCATGAAACCTCCCACACTAAAATGACAGGTGTTTCAGTTTTATTGTCTAACCCCTGTACATCTCCATGAATTTTCTGATGCCACGTAATATGCTACTGCCCTGAATTCTCTTGCTGCCATTCCCCTGCATTGCTTTCACATAAATATATGCTTTGCACTGTCACTCACTTGCACTCTCGTGATTTGTGAGCTGAGAATACAAGAAATCTCAATGCCTGTTTACTTTGATATAACACAGAATCACAGAAATAAGGGCACTAAACCTTTTGCACATGTGCTATAACTCTTCCCCACTGGAAATGTAGATGTGTGCACTTGCAATGAAGTTATACCAGCTTTTAGGTTTAGTATATATTTTTTCTAAGGGAAATATTTATAATAAAAGTTTCAACAGGTGAACACTGAAAGAATCACACCAGAAATGGATTATTGTATACTTTAATAAGCAGCAGAGAAGACATGACACAAGATAGTGACATGGGTACTATGCCAAAAACAACAAAACCAATAACAACAATAAAAAAATGAAGAAGTAATCACCAAAGCAAAGGGAAGAAACTTTGTGACCTTTTTAACACAGACACACCCACCTACCCCTGGTACTATGCTAAGCTCCCACAATCTGAAGTGGAGACACTTGAGAAACTATAAATGACAACATCTTACCATAAGCTATGAGAACTCTGCCAGCACCCCCCTGACCTAACTCACTCTCTCCACTCTTTTTCCACCTACCCACAAAAAACCCTGGGTGGGGGGGCAGGGAACAACTGCAGGTCAGGAGCAGCCCTGCATGGGAGTAGAATGTAACAGTCTCAGGTAGGGCTTAAGGCCATGTCTTACCCCATTTACACATGGCAGAAGAAAAGAGGGAAAGGTGTCTTGAGTAGGGGGGTCTTGTGCTCTCTGCAGCTGTAATTGTCCTTGTCAGTTTCCAGTTACAGGTGCCACCCAACTGAACTGCAACCATGTAATCCCCCAAATCCTGTCTCTTCCGAGGAGTGTTAACCAGGAATGTTTCTCAAGGGTCAATGGATTAGGTAGAATCCACATTGGTGGCTTGGCTTGAGAGGTGGAATTAGAGGAAGAAGTAACAGAGAGAAAATACAAAAGTGTGTGAGAGCAGTGTTATATTAAAATTAGCTCACCAGGTGGTCCCCTGAAAAGTGGACAGTGTGTTGAGCAATCTGAAAAGACCCTGGTTGTTTTGGCTGGAGACATGCTTTAAAAAGTGAGAGAATGAAGGAGAAGAGAGAGGCAGGGGGCTTCCGAGGTGCCACTGATGCGGCCCCATTGAAGCCTCTGTAAAATGTCTGTCAGGCTTGGTTTACCACAATCACAGCAGTGATTAGGCCGCTTTTGATTATAGGTTTAGTTTCCTGGTTGTTGGCGAGAAAAAAGGGAGGAGTAAAGGGTGTATATGTGTGGATGGGTGTTGGGAAGAGCATAAGGAACAGGGAGGGGTTAAAGTGGTGGTCTGCCATAGCATATTAATGTCCCACACTGGTAGGGACCTCCTACGTAATTTCCCAGCGGGTCACAGGGGTCAGGTTTGTATTTAGTTAGTGGTAATGATCTCGTTAAGGATCTGAATAGACCACCGTCTAAGCTCTTTCAGGCCGCCGAGCGTGCCTGCATGCTCCCCCTCCCTGGCCGCCTCTGTGTGGCCTTACACAGCCCCTGAACTGTGATTAATAGACTTCCAGGGCTTAATAACTTGCAAAACAGCATTAAACAAGGGATGGCCTGGGACAATCGGCCCGGGGGAGCAGCAGGAAAGCTGAGGGAGGGGCAGTGGGCTGTAAAACACTGCCTGCAACAATTGCCAATGGTTAGAATTAACTAAGACGGGGAGCACAACATACAATGCTACAGCTGGCCACTGGCAAGGATCCATGGAAAGGGGGGATGAGGGGAATCTGCTTTTGCTGCTTCCAGGTGGCCCAGGCCTGGCCCAGACTGAGCCCTTTCAGTTTTGTAAGTGTTAAAAGACAGAGGCCGCGAGGGAGAAAGAGACTGCTGTAGAGGGAGAAAGAGGGGAGGAGGGGGAGATAGTGAGAGGAAGCCATTGAGTAGTAACAAGAAAAAGAGTAAAGAGCATGGAGAAAGTGATAAGCAGATAATGGTGAACACATTCAATGGAACAAGTAATTCTTGACATGATGAAACCTAAATATGAGCACTCTTTGTTTTTGCAATTCGTTGCGCTCACAGTACTAAAGTGGGGAAAATAGGCATGGTGACCCATACACACACCACCACACAAACACACACAAACAACCCCTTGGCAACCCCTGTCATGCTTTAAGGGCCCACAAATCTGCCAGCCCCTCACTCTCTTTTCCCACCCTTGTGTTCACTTGTCTAAATACAAATGTGCTCAGCATGGTGGCTTGCGAAAAGTCGTGTTCAGACCGCCCTCTCTCTTTTTAATGTAGCATTTCTTTTCATTCAAAACTAGGTGTGCATTTTCTGCCTATGTAATACATCAGTGATTTGTAAATAACTGCAGTTGCCCCTGTTGAGGGTGATAAAAGTTTGTAGAAATGCTTTATCTGTATATTGTTTGTTTGTTTTTATTTAAATTGCAGGATCTTTAAGCTGACCCTTTGTATCATTGCGCTCTAATTGAAAACTGCCGTAAGGATCAGATCCAGCAACTTTTTCTATACTTTGGAAACAAACAAAAATGAATCTATTGTACTATCAATAAAAAAAAATCTTTAAATTACTTTTTTTATCCAATTTATTATTATTATTATTATTGTGTTTTTGGTGTTTTTATTAATACCTGATAATTAAGTCCCAAAATGCAATTTCTTAAATTAGATTGATTGATATACTTTACTGAGAAAAGACACTAAATGTGATTAATATGGAGAACATGTGGTCTTTTAGAGCTGGGAAAAAGATGGGAAGTGGTGCAGCATTTGTCTCACAGAGAAGCTTATAATCAGAGCATTAATTAAACAGGACCAGTAAATGGGCACTGGCATGAAACACATAAATTGCACAGCGTGTGTTCAATTATTGACAATCATGAGACAATTTTGAAAGTATTTGTTCAGAACAGGTAAACACCCCCTCATGTCTGCTGTAATCAGTGGCCATTCTTCCCTAAACAAAGCCAACAGCTGGTCGATGACATTCATTCTGAGGAGCAGACAGCAACATATCTTTTTTCAAAGAGCTAAACTCTAGTAAGACGTCTACATACTGTATGCTTTGTAAAATCTTGTTCTAGCAAATGCTCATAATGTAATTCTCTTCAGTTCATTTTCAAATGACTGTGCAGTGGCTACTGTGTGTGTGCTTCAAGGAGCGGTGGTATAGCATGGCATAGTGCTGTAACTGGATTCAAATTAAGGCCAATAAATGTCCTTGTTAGGCTCCAAAGGGCTGCTGTCAATTTGCACTTGCCCTTAAAAACACCAGAGAAACGTGTGAGTTTATTGACCATCTTTATCTCCTCCAACATTAGGAGTCGACTCAGCAGAGCTGTGGTGCTGTTTGACATTCTCTTCAGACTGTTTGCTAAGAAGTGAGCTGTGACTAAACTCCAAATGAGTTACCCAAGAGCTTTTGGGCACTTCTAATCTGTTTTTCCTGCAGATCAGGAGTTTGTCATCTTATAGTACTGACTTCACAATTCCATTATAATTCGCCCAGAATGTTTGCCCATACCCTCCAAATAAACATAGCGGAGAGCTCATGCACTAGTAGCATGGGCCTGCACTTGTTCCTGTATGTGTGTGCATTTCTGTGATCAATGTTAGAGTATTGAGAGTGTTTGAGATGCTCAGCATGTTCTTTTCCCTTTCAGAATCTTGCATCTCCTTAGTCTTTTACCCTAGTGCTTCACAGGCCCTCCATCTCATTTTTTGTCTGCATTGTCTCCTCCTCTTTCTTTATGCTTCTTCCACCCCCACCCACTAACATATCTCTCTTTCTCTCTCTCTCACTCTGTTAGTCTCTCTTGCTCTCTCTCTCTTCATCCTTCTCTCTCTCTGACTCTCAATTCACCGGCCCTGTCTTAGAGTGGGGGTCTTGGTGGTGTTACAGCCGGTGCGGGTGGGCCGCTCTGCAGTGCTAAGCCCTCTGACTCCTTGCTCAGCCCTGTCATGAATAATGGATTGGGAAAATACATTTATCTTTTAATAGCAATGTCCCCCCTGGCTACTTATACTATGTTCAGCTGAGACTGAAAGGATGAGGTTCATGCTTTCCGATTGTCTCCTGTCTTTTTGATGTGTGTTCTGTCTTAGTGTCCTAGAGAAGTGTAATCAAGCTTGATTTCATTGGTCAGTGATGTTTCTGAGACTTTATAGTGGAAACATTGTTGGAGGCTAAGCAGGGTTTAAGGGAAATAGGGAGCTGTGTATCATTTCTCGTAATGTGTAATTCCGTTTATTATGTATAGACCTCATTTCAAGAAAAGTTCTCAAAATTAAATAAAACCTGAGATCTGTAGTCTGTTACGCACTTGAACTTCTGTTTAAATGACAAAATAAAATGATTCTGCGTAATTTCAATGCAAAACTAATAATATTTATACTTTTAATTGTTCGTGAAATGAAGACACTAAGTTGTTACATTTTTACAAGTGGACAGTGGAACCATTCATGAGGTAAACATGTCTTGAGCTGCTCAACAGTTCGGACAGGGTATTTCATGTTGATATGTTGTAGAATGCTAAGATAGACTTCCGGCTATGTGTCTGTTGTAACACATATCGAAGGAGACGCCTGTAATTGTTCTTCGGAAATAGACATATGCTTGACAGTAGCCGACGGGAAGTATGTCACTCCAAGATACTAATATAAGATTCTGCATTCAGGTGACTTCACATATTGTATATGCAGATCAATCATAAACATCCTTTTGTCCCAAAAACAAGCTTAAACATGAACTCCTCTGACCGTTTAAAACATTCCCGCTGTTTCTAGCCAATCTAAGATGACTTCAGGCCCAGAGAACTCACCAGCAATTCAGTGCAAATTTAATTTATGGTTTCTTCTTTACACAGTACAGTTTCAGATTATACATGCAGTGACAGATTGTGAAAATGCATGACTATGTCTATCACAGCAGCATGATGGCTTCTCAAATGAACACCACCTTTTCATGATGTTCTGAATTTCATATAGTGAAAGACCTAAATTCTGTGCAACATTGTTTTTGATCTGACTGACAATTTGCTGACAAAATTTGGCACAAAGATATTAATCACAATCCCGTATTTGGTGGATGCTCCTTTTGTAAACTGATAAATGTGCAATATTACAGAGCAGTGTTGTATAACATTTTCAGTCTTATTTTAAACGTATAATCAAGACTATCTTTCTTTACATCTAGAAAAAAATCTATAAAAAACAAAACTACTTCTAAATAAAATCCTCCTCCTCCATATACAATACAAATATTGTAAAACAACCATGCTTTTCCACAAAATCATAGCTGTAGAGGGAAAGCCAGGGACAGGAGAAAATTATTTGTCTGCCAAATGAAGTATTTTGCTGCACAAATAAAGGACAGGTACTTCAGCTGATCATTTCCCCTCACTCATAATAAAGTGCCTTCAAATTTCATCTCAAACAGGCCCTCAGGCTGTAATGTAGTCCCACTCTCAAATGTAGCAATAACACATCTTACTTTGTTTAAGCAGACTGAGGATGATTTGTGAGAACATCTCAGACACACATATCAGTGTATATAGAGCCAGCTCTGGAAATGCCTTATTTTTTATTATCCAACATGTGTGTAGCAGATTTAATTTTTTCAATTATTTCATCTGCACACAAACACACACACACACAAACACACTAACAGACACACATATACTACTCACATTATACTACTTTAGTCAGACATTTTAATATAACAGTTATTCAAATTGTTGTTTTATGAATTTAGAAGAAATTACCACAGCTTGAGTAAAATACATACCTGGTGTGGATGACAATTATTGCTATTTGTTAGTATTTAATGTTGTTTTTGTAAATGTACCCCATTTGTGCTGTAGATTTATCTGTGCTAATTACGAGCACCACATGTTTTCCTGAGAGGAACCTGAGGCACATCCTGCTACCGTCTGTGTGTGATGTGATAGCACTGCAGTGAGGATGCGACTTGCATTTAAATAATAATTTGCCATAGACAACAACCCCAAAACACGCACATTCTTATAAAGACAATCCTGCATGTGTGACAATTATCTATCATTTTGTTAGATACAATAAGATAAATAAGATCCAAGTAAATGCCTGTGTTATAAATTAACAATGAGTTAAAAGATGACACCAGTATTTCTCTATCCAAAATGTACTTTTGCTGTGCTACACAGCTTCCTCTAACTGAACTACAAACCATCCTAAGAGTCCTCAACTCTTGCACTTTCTATCTCACTTTTGCTCAGTTTAAAATATTAGTCCCTCAGCTCTTTCCTCCGCCCTATGCACCAAGAGCCCTATACTGGTCAGGGCCTCCACAGAGCTTTATGGGATTGGAGAGAGGGGGAGAACGACAGAGAGGGGGGACTGAAAGCCCCATTTATCATTACTTGTGTGGGCAGTGTTGCCAAGGCAACACTCAGGCTGGCAAATGCCACTGTGTGGAATACTAATGAGGCACTTGGCAGGCCGGCTGGCGAAGCTGCAGTGAAACCTGTCCACAGGCCACTGCTGCTGTTCCACTCTGCAAAAAGTCAAAAGGGAAATCAATTAAAGGCCTTCCACAGGGTTTGGCAATGTGGTTAATCTGTGAGGCCACATTTACAATAATACTGCAGTCTATCCATTATATCAGCAGCCTTAAAGCAGAGAAAAACAAGTAAAATCACACAGAACAGAGCATAAATTATGCCTTTGCTGACTCTCAATTCTTTTTTGTTGTTTGTGAAATCATGAATGCTAAATATTTGTTCTTTCATAGAGCTTACTGTGCTACTTGGCATAGAATTTATCTCTAGTCTTATTATTGTAGCCAAACCTCTAATTAACACCTGTGCCTTAGCAAGACTGACAATTTCCACCTGACAGATTAGTGTACTTTTCCCCTCTTCTTTCGTTCTCGTTCTGTTTTCCAAGAATTCTGTGCTAGGCATAAATTGCTGAAGCATGCCATTTCTCTGGTCATTGCTCTGGTTTATTGATTCAGGCACTTTGATTGAGCGGGTTCTTATCAATTGTTCAGTGGTGAACTGGGATGAAATCATTTCCACGACAAACCCCTTCAAATGACTTGTCATTAATTTGCCTCTTTACTGCCGCTTGTTTGCTCAGAAAACGAGATACGTTTGGTTTTCTCTATTTATTTGCAACTGTTCTGCTCTTCTGGGGTTTTTCATGGGCTGCTAAGCATCAGGGAGGGTGAACAGAGGGATTGGATACATCATGTTTGCTCATCCTTACCAAGTCACTTATTAGCGCTAATTGGCAGGGACAGTTCAAATAAGCACAGCCGGGTGGGGTGTCACAAGAGCGTGACATGGGTACAAAAAGGCACACAGTGGTTTGAGGGTGATGAGCAAATGTTTGTATGTATGTGTGTGCTCAAGATGACTGCATTAACACACTCTACACACTACATACACACTAACACTTCAGCCCATACACTGGCATTAGGAAGTATCTATGGTACCCTGGTAAATGCATTTTATTTGTAACCTACTTGCTATTAGCCAGTTGCAAAATGTTGAGCACAAGTAGGATTGCCAGTTACGAGTAACGGAAAACTAGGACATGGGGGGGTGGGGTTTCATAAGGTTGTTCGCTTCTTATGCAAGTGGGGGGGCTAAAGGTGTTCGCTTCCTATGTGAGAAAAGGCTGGGGGAAGGAATTGCGCATTATTGGCTAATAAGGCTATGATTATAATACGGGCCTGGAGACGTGACAAATGAAAATTGCCCATAAATCATGATGTCCCGGACAATACGGGATGGTTGGCAACAATAAGCACAGGCCAGTGACCAAGGTTAGAAACATGCAGCTGTCTGAGACAGTTAGCAAGTCAACATCAGATTGCCGAGTGCTTTCAAATGGCATGTGGAATATATGATAGGCATGAAAATTTTCTCCTACCCAAGGTTTACTCCTGAGCCGGCTTTCTCCTAGGCCAGTCTAAGAATTTACACCCAGTGCATGCTCTTAACAGCCATGTGATTTTATTAAAATCCCCTTCAGCCTCTGAAGCTGTAAACAAATGAAAAATCATACATTCTCACTGTTAGCACCAAGACCTCATTCCCCTCAAAGCAACCCCTTAGCTGGATGCATTTTCGCAGAAAGATGCTAATTTTCAAAATTATTTACAGCCATAATAGCTTCAATTATTTTCCATGCTAACCGATTTAAGGTATAAGCACCAATTAGTAATTGGTCATTATCTTGAGCATTGGAAGCTCACAGAAAAGTAATAGCTTGACATTTACTAGTCTATGCAAGAGAACTGCCCAGGGTTTCTATAATTAGAGACTGTTTACCACAAGCCTCCATAAGATGATGTGCATTTCAACTATATTCTACTGTCTGATTGATACTTGTTGCAACATTTCACATTAGATATGCAGTAAGAATTATTTGCACTGTGAAATCTAATTCAACATTCTGATGACATACTGTACATTATTAATCATAAAAGTAATTATGCAAGAGAAAAGGTGCTGAACATAACTGTGGCATAGCATACAGTATGGATCATTCATAATTTACAATGGAACATTGTCACAAAGCAGCTTTACAGGAAGGAAATACAGTTTTTAAATATAAATATGAGATTCAATAATCTTCATTTTCCCCAGTGAGCAAGCTGGACAGCGAGAGTGGCAAGGAAAAACTCCCTGAGACAAAAAGAAGAAGAAAGCCTGAGAGGAACCAGACTCAGAAGGGAATCCCATCCTAATTTTAGTTAAACCAGATTAATAACCTGGAAAGATTATGTGATGAAGTGTGTAGAATTTATTATCTAGGTGGATCAGCAGGTGTTGGATACAAGGTCGGTCAGCACTCTTTCAGTGGTAGTGTGTGTACCTCAGCAGAAAGAGAAAAATAGCAGGAACCATAAATGTTTTCATATAGAGTAACTAAGTTTTTTTTTATTCTCAGATGTATGCATTGTTTTTAAATAAAACATCATGTATTTAAAGGATGCAATGTTAATTTAACAAGTAAATATTGAAAAGGCAATGGTGTGAAGTGTGATTCTGTGTGATTCTGTGTAAAAAGATGTTGTGTATACTTGTAAATGCAGGCCTTTAATTCTAAACTGTTCAGTGTTAAAGTTGCATTGCATATCGTATCAGCATATTGTATATTTATAGAATATTTACAGAATTAGAGGAAAATTTAAATGAAAATGGTACATAGCCTAATGGAACTCTCACAGCTATTGTTGATAAAGACGTACCCAGGACAATATTGAATCTGGTCAGCAGTGAGCCACTAACACCTCATCAATCAAGTAAACACATTGGGGCTGGCTAATAGATGTTTAACAAAACCTCTCATTACTAACAGTTTGACCCTGCATCCTAAAACATAATGTGAGAACTCCCCTAGGATTACCAGTGACCCCAAAGGCAAGCAGGCCACACAGGCAATAAAAGAAGCAGCCATTGTGCTGTTTGTGTATGTGTGTGTGTGTGTGTGTGTGCATGAGCAGGACAGAACAGTTTGTAATTGAGTTTGTCATTGTGGTGCAGACGCATGTCAGTGGGTGGAGACAGGTCACTGTAATGACACTTTGATGGATCATCATTTACACCCACTAAAGCTGCACTGCGTCTGTTTTGTTTTAATTTATAATAAACTGTCCGCTTGTCCACAGACAAACAATCATAAATGTGGATGTGTTTACAACTTGGCTACCTCTTCCTTCTTTCAATCATCCTTTAGGTGTGTATATACAGTTCTGATTATCACTGATTATACACCTGCCTGTCAGTGTCCCGCGTCTTTTTGTTGCCATTTTCCAGATGATGCTTTGAATTTGTGAGCAGGTCAAAGATTTGCTTGTCAGGCTGGAAGAGCTGTTCATGTTCTCAATCCAGCAGTAATCCTCTGCCAGATGACACTCTCTACACAACTCTCACTCTCACGAATGAATCTGCTTTTATATTACAATACCAATATACAAATAAAAAACTTACATTTAAAACAAGACTGTTCTATTAAAAGTAGCTCCATTGAGAGCATGATGCGTTTACTCACTGGACGGACAGACTACTTTTGCTAGCAAGCGAGGAGAGAACAGATATATGGTGTTGGACGCAGTAAGGAAGCAATGTATATTTTGTTTTATTAGTAGCCAACATTGATCTGAATATCCACAGGGTCAAAGAGTCTCTGAATGGCTTTGTTAGGCCCAATATAATGTTAATGAATAGGCACACTGCATTTTAAAATTCAGCAGGATCTTTTCAGTGCTGGCTTCTAAACTGCTGCGGCATGTCGAGTACTTTTGGCTGAGAGGCAAGAGAGGTCTGGTTGTAAAATCTGATGGCAGGCTGGAGGGGGTAAAAAAATAGAGACAGCGGTTGGAACCAGGCAGACCGTTTCGCCTCTTTTCTCTCTCCCACAGTCACTGTTCTGGTGTTGTGTAAATGAAAGAAATGGTAAATAGACATTTCTCTCAAACGAGGGCCATGTGACATGGTGGTAGATTGAGGAGTACAATGGGTCCTTTCAGGACCAAGTGAAAGCTTAGTCGTTTCCGCTAGCCTGGAAGTGTTTGGGGTTTTTATCTACGGTTTTGTTTTGCGGACAGCTGCAGGCCTTGTTTGTCTTGGGCTGTTTTTGATCGGTTAGCATGCTTGAAGAGGGCACGAGTCACAATTGTTTCAAAACAGAGTCTGTCATTGTGGAAGCCCGGGCTGTTTAGGGACTGCTGGCTCCAAAATGCACCAGCAAACAGTAAGATTTAATAAGCAGACGCTGTTCACCAAAACAAGAAGTGGCATAGTGGGTGTCAATAGTGAGTGCAAATATAATGTGATTGCTCAGGTCAATGCTTTACATAATGTTGCCATCTTTTTTGTGTTGTCACAAATATATACGGGCATTAATTTGTTATTATTTGAAAAAAAACAAATACATGGCCATATAAATTGTGAGATATAGTTGCATGTTTCACACTAATGCAGTATAATACTTTATAATGTATGATGCAGTATAATATTTTAGAATATATCTATAATACTGAATGCTTAATTGTAAATAACATTTGATGTAGTTTTAGTTTTAATATTATTATTTTGTATTACATTAAGGCTTGTAGTTATTTAAATTAAACTACCAATTTAATTTTAATAATCATTTAATTTAATAATAAAATAATTTGTATATTTTTTTAAACTTAGCAGCAATAATGAAATGTGAAATAAAAATAATGTTATTGGATTTATATATATATATATATATTATTTATTTCTTTTATCAAAATTTAATGTTCTTAAATTATCTATTTATTTATCCATTTGTTGCACTACATATGTACTGTATGTTCTATAGTTAGTATAGAGTCTTTTGGGCTGTGATTCCTTGGGTAAATCACTGAAAATCCAAGGAGGTTACGAGAAGATGCAATTTCTATGTAGTAATTTTAGTCAGTAATATTAATCAATATGTCATAAACATAGGAAAACACAAGAAAGCGTAAAAACCTAAATAAGGTCCACTTTATTAGACCACTTCCCACTTTTCTCCATGTTATAAGTCTGCAAATAATTATAGAGATGCAGAGAATTTGAAAAACATTTCTAGACAAGGAAAGAGAGGTTGTGTGAGAGTGAGTGGGTGATAAAGAGAGAACGAGAAAAAAGAGAGAGAGAGAGAGAGCATGCTAGCTTGTTGAACCCCTAAAAATGTCTCAGAGCAAATAGCTATTCTCTCATGTCTACACTGCCTTTGTCCCAGATTGTACGTGGTCGCAGCGATGAAAGACGAGAGAAATATATCAGCACACATCTGCAGATGGTGATTAGCATTAGGAAATTGCCTCCTTGAATGAAATTGAAATGTCGACTGTCAATTTCCTTTCACGTTAGTGACTCCTTTTTCGGGAAGCTAGAGGGCACTGCTTTGTCCTTCAATCGCTTACGATTTGGACAAAGGGGAAAAAATACCCGTGCACACCCTCCTTCCTCCAAACGCTTGCTAAGATGCACTATAAGAAGAAGAAAGAGACACTATTAATTGTGTTAAATGTGAAGAGCTGTATTTGGTTAATGGTTTCAAAGCTTGGATTTTGTGAAACTTTCTCCGTTATGGAGATGTGTGGCTGTACCGCTGGCTGCTTATCTGTACTGGAGGGAGCGCTGCTTAATTAGTCTTTAGACTTTAAAGTGTGTAGAGCTCTCAAGCTGCACACAGAGCTGCCTTCACCCTGTTCTGTTCACTGCACCGCACCCAGACACAACAACTTTATTTATTCACATTTATTTCATTTGTACACTTGCCAGATCATCTTTGTTATCTTTCATGTCATTATAGCATGATTACTCGTAACTAATATTGCTAATGATATAAAATATATATAAAGTTTAAGCTTTCTTTAGTGCAACATCATTTTTATCATTAAAACTACATGCACAGTGGTTTATTATTTTGTGGCAATATACAGTATGTCTCTCTCAGATTATAGCAGTTGAATCCCTACATGACAGAAAGAAATATACTGTATTATATATA
>JAOUQV010000002.1:8742799-8756474 GCA_028565295.1 Aspidoras spilotus | reverse complement strand
AGGCATGGATAACATCTCCAGAGTAAAAGATTTAATGCACAATATTAATATGTACAATGCAATTCAAGTTTTGATAAACAAAAGTATGCAGTCTCTACTTTCTATGGTATTGTTCATGTATACACAGTCTTTGGGCAGAGATAAAATTTTATAACTATGTAAACAATTACAAATGTTCGGAAATATCCAAAAGGTACTGCAGAGATACAACAAAGAGATACCGTAGCATTGCACAAAAATTACAGAATCATGCAATGCGAATGGGGTGTCCAGACAGAAAATATGAAAATTCTCACTGTGCATTAACTTCCATAATCATAGAGGTTGTATAAATTATTACAATTATAATATGTTAATCATTAATATACGAATTAAGAATATGGCAAATATAAGCATTATGACACGCTCAAATAACTGAGAATGCATTGCAATAAAATTCAAATTATATGGATTTTTTTTTGCTAGCATTCACAGTGTTTTATGATATTTTGCTATAATATGTTAATATGTTGTTAATATATATAATATGTTGTTATACACTCACCAGAAACTTTATAAGCTACACCTGTTCAATTGCTTGTTAACAGGAATATCTAATTAGCCTATTGCAGGGCAGCGAGTAAGTGCATTTAGGGATGTAGACGTAGTCAAGACAACTTGCTGAAGTGCAAACAGGAGGATCAGGAAGCAGAAGTAAGGTGATTTAAGTGATTTTTTTAAGGTGGCATGGTTGTTGGTGCCAGACAGGCTGATCTGAGTATTATAGAAACTGCTGAACTTCTGCGGGAGTTTCTGAAATACTCAGGCCAGGCCGTCTAATTCTGATGCTCGGTTTACACTGCAGCACATTAACTTGACCATCTATTCATGCCTAAGTGCACTGATTTGCACTGAATACATAATAAAGTTGCCACTTAGTGTATAACAGAATATTTATTACCAGAAGAACCCTCTGGCAAAGGCTCAGTATAGATGAACGATAAAATGGATAGTAGAGACTGCTGCATACTTTTGTTCATCTCACCTTGAATTGCATTGTACATATTAATATTCTGCTTGAAATTTGTTGAAGTTCTTTTTATTTTTGGTAATATTCTCTGGAGTAGTTACCCATGCCTTTGTTATCTTCTTTAGCAGAGATTGTTACATGTAACTATATAATTATTTTTATACACAACCATCTCTGGGGTGGTGAGAAAAAAGGATGGTGAGAAAAAAGAGAAAATATCCAGCGAGCATGAGTTGTGTGGATGGAAATGCTTTATTGATGTGAGAGGTCAGAGAAAAATGGACAGTTTGAGATGATTGAAAGGCAACTGTAACTCAAATAACCAGTTGTTACAATCAATGAATGCAGAATAACATCTCTGTTAGGGAGTCCAACACTTTACTAGCCAGGTGTACCTAATAAACTGGCTGGTGAGTGTATATTGTATATACATAGAAAACCCAAGTAATCATTCTGTTATTATCCAAGGAAACTGTGGTCTTTGCCGAATGATACCCACCACCCCTGTCCATCCCATCACACATCGATCAGTCTTATGGAATACTGTCATTAGATAAGTGACGGCTTTCCTCCGCTGTCAGATTACCACTGACAGGACAATCAGTGCTGCCTTACTAATGTCAGCACTGACAAAGAATCATTTAGGTCCAGTATGTACTGCACTGTACCATCCTCCGCTTCATCCTGTCACTAAGTCGACACACGGGGGCTGTTACTATAAATCCTTCAACTTATCACCGAAGAGTATGGACATATCCTTCATAATAAAACGGGCTTCCTATTTAGCAAAACAAACAAAATATTTATTATCATTATTATCCTTATTATTATAATTATTATTATTAATCCAACGCATGAAATAAAGACAGGCTCTGATCATGAGGTGCAGGTACATTGCTACAGGTATAAACAAGAGGTTTATCTTTAATGTACATTAATGTTTGTGTTAAATCTCACAATAAAGTGAAGAGACATTGGATCCAGAGCATAATGGGATTTCATATTGATGTTTTGGCCATGCTAATGAATCCTGCTCCATATTCACATTGGGGTAAACTGCTTTAGAAAAATAATGTCATAGGGACTTGCAGGCTATGGACGTTTCTACTCTAGCATGAATTAACCAAAGGACAGGAAGGTCAAAGTGTTGCCATTATCAACACAAATCCTTCAGCAGACTGCCTGTTTAAATGACTGAATATGCCTTCTGAATATCTTTCCCTTGAAGAGAATGCAGTGATATGAATGATATATTTACTGACAGCAAATAGATAATTAGTGCAACATATACAATAAAGCTCGGCATACAAAATAACATATCTGAAAATGTCCTTGCTGAAATGCATTGGATAAAGGAATACATTGAATATAGGCTCTTACAACAGATCAGCAACTACTATGAAGACACATTACATTTAAACTGCACACAGAGCCTCCCAAACCATGCATAACAATTAGGACTAAACAGAGCGCCTGTTCTCTGCATTCAATATTTCCCCAAAATGACTGTCTGACTTTTTTTAATGCAGTAATTTGAAATCTGTTTGGCTTGCCTGAAGAGGAATATTATTTCTGTGTGAGAGACACAGTCAGGCTAATGAGCATGGTTAAGAACATCATTATATTTTAAGTATCATTCTGCTGTTCACAGCAAGGATTGTAAGACATCGCTGTAATAATGTTTCTGTATATCACATTCAGAGGAACATCTGAGGCTGATGCTATAATGCCGGGGGAATAATTAGCATGACATTTTTGCCCAGAATTTAAGAAAAAAGAAAAAAAAACCCTAATAAACTACATTCATTAGGAGTAATTCAGTTGTACTTCACTTGAAGTTTCTGCCATGCTGATATTTGGTTTATTTGCATTGATGTCTTGGCAGAAGTATTTTGCTGCTTGAACAAAAGAAGCAATGGTGTATGTTAAGTGCTTTTGAAATGGCAAGCTTTCCATGCAGGCGAAACTATGTCTGATGAAAGGGTGTGAAATACATTGTGGAAAACGATTTCACAGTCCCTTCTTTTTGCTCCACCAATAGAGTGGCACAATGTCAGTGCTGCTCTGTGCATGTCTGTACATTTAATACACTCTCAATGAAGGACTTGGCAATTTCTCCTCCTGTTGTTAAGTCCAGCAAATTAATGCATGTTTGTGCTTGGATGAGTGGCACAGGCACATGAATATTAAATTGCTTTGAAATTGATTGGTCTGTTGATATAATGTAGAGACACTACAGTCGCATATCAGGAGAGTGGGCTTGAATTTGCTTCATGGATGCAGCATAGACAATGGCTCCCAGAATTCCCAGATGGGAAAAAAGCAATGTATGACATTTTGGGTTGTGTACGCCATATAATTAGCATGCTAAGCGGCGCTAATGACAAATAAAGAGATAAAGCCTGGAGCTCTTCTTTCTGTGATTGTCATCTGAAGCACTCTTGTTAGGACTCATGATGTATTTGTTTGTGTCTTTCTTCCATCAATTACAGTTTGCACTTTGTCACCCGATTTCATTGTTGCTATAAGCTGGCACATCTCTCGCTCTGTACATGTGTCTATTGAATATAAAGGGACGCTCACTATCTGAATATGACAAAAGGGCCACGGAATAGGAAGTGAAAGACAGACAGAGCGAGAGAGGCAAAGAAAGGCGCTCAGTCTCTACCATCTGCACGGACAGGCAAAACAGGATGCAAACATGGTGAAATTAAAAGGCTTTTTCCTGTGATTAATGGCAGTGATACATGTCAAGCTATTTACCCATATTTAACAAAACTAGCGGTATGCAGCTGTTGCATTCTCTTGACTAAAATAGCCATAGATGAAGAGGCGAGAGAGTGCAGCAGGTGGTGAGAAACAGGAACAAGGGAATACAGCATGTCTGTAATCAAATTATGCATGGCTAATATAATTCTCCACTAGTAAATATAATGGTGTAAGGAATTGTTTTGCACTCATTATTAGCAGTTTACATTTATACATTTTAAGGCACTTCTGCCAACTGTTTATCATCTCAAAAAAGAAAGTTGACCAACACAGACAATTAAAAAGGCTTTACTTAATAGAGCTTTGAAGTCCCATAGCAGGGAGTTTCTTTTTTTTTAAGCTCAACCAAGTAAATAAGCAGCAAAATCTGGGGGTGGCACTAAATAACCCATTCCTATGCCAACATCCCTAGACACCTATTATGTGATATGCAAAATAATGCGCTAGCAAAAATCTAATGATGAGCCATTGATGTCTTGTCAAACAGCATTGTTTGGCTTCAGATCATGCCGTGTTTGTCTTGCATTACTTAAAAGCCCAGAAAGAACAGAGTACTGTGTTTTTTTCCTCCTCTGCATTGTCATTGTCACTGGTGCAGTTAATTCATGCCTGTGTTTTTGCTAGTCTCTCTCCTTTGGCATGAGCAGGTCTGATTTGGCAGAGGAGTGCACCGAGAGTGTGCCTGCCCAGCAGGGGAGGGCCTTTTGATGCATACCCTTGGGAGCATGCTACTGAGCCAGAACTGTGTGTCACAGATGTGACAGCTTTCATCAAACAGTTAACTTTTTCCTAATTGAGTTACCCAGCTAATTACCAGCATTTCTATCTGAACATGATAGAACAGAATAAGGAATAAAACCAAACCAAAACAAAAAACACCAGCCCATTTTAAACAAATTCATATCATATATTGTCTTTGAGAGAAGATGTTAAGGGTGGGGAGAGGGACAAACAGGACTCACCTGGGTGCAAAAAAGCATCATGTACCAAATGCAGCAAGACCCATTTCATTTGTGGCAACACCTTCCTTGAATGCCGAGGCGTAATTATGAAATAAAGGGGAAGGAGAAATGACAAAAGGAAAAAAAATTCCATAATTAGCTAGGCAACTCCCGGCACAAGAAATGGAAATTAGTCACAGTGTAATAAATTAGCCTATGCATACATTATGTGAGATGAATACTCCTGGGGCTACGAATTAGTGCTATTGGACTTGCACCCTCATGTATCTAAATAAACCATTCAGTCCTTCCTTATTATAGGCGCACAAAGAGACAGCTCTGAAATCGTCTTTCCTTTCAAATCAGCCCCACACACACGCGCACACACACGCACGCACACACACACACACACACACACACACACACACACACACATTTATAGGAAGACTATATGCTGCAGTGGGAGGGGGATGATTGAAAGGAGTGAGTCATATTGTGGTGTGCTCTCATGCTACAGTCACTTATGCATTTGTAAACTATCACATATTTCTTTTCTATTTGTGTTTGATTAGTGGCGGAAATTTCTAGGAACTATCACTTTTTTCATATGACAGTAAACAAACAGAAAATTAAGCCAAGCTCAGTTGAGGTGGGTAAAATTTGCATCATAATAATATAGCAAGCTACAAACCAGCAAAATCAGATAGCAGCAACAAAGGCAGGCAAATTACAATTTAAAAAGAATTATGTGTACTTTGTCAGCAAGCTTCACCGGCCATTTAGAGAATAGAGGAAATAAAGAAAAAACACGCCAATCGGCAGAACTGTTTTGATGAGTCTTATCTAGACGATTATTCATACTTGTCCTTCTGCTTGTATTAAAGCAAGTGTGCTGGAGCCCGTTAAAGCCAAATACTTGAATGGCTAGTGAACTCTCACCTTTGTGCGCATCCATTTAGCTTGCAAATGAAAGCCAAGTACAGTCGGCAAGAGCCATAATGGGCCTTTCTTCTTGCAGAGTGCGGTCATTACATACTAATTTCTCCTGGAAGCTCTTCAGGAATTGTAATACTTGGCTGTGGGAGTCCTGCCTCGTGCTGAAACACACAAGCCCACAATGCCAGCACACAAGGTGTTTGTACAAGGCCCACTCACTGCAGCTGACCACAATCAGGCTCGTTTGAAGAGGGCTGATTGCAACTTGATGCAGCACTGCCCTCAGATAGAAGGAAAACATGAATAAAAAATACTTACAGTGTGATTTTCATCATGATTAAATAGATTCTAGATCTTAAATTTCTCACATTTCACCAAGACAGCAAGTAATATGTAAATGACACACATAGGGAGAAGAATGTTTTACCAAAGGAATTATATAATAACCTGTAGAATTCTGTATATTGGCATATCTCAATGAGCAATATTGTTATTGCGATAGCATGAAACTAAAGTTATTCAAATCTAAATAATCTAATACATGTTGATGAAATTATATAAATAATAATAAATAAAACATTTTGCTTATATAATATACACACTCGATTCCAAATAAGTTGGGATAAAGCACAAACTGTAAATAAAAATGGAATGCAATGTCTTATTGATATTGTAGTCACAATAAAGCACAGACAACCTGTGAAAAGACATTTTGAAATTACATGCCAAATATTGGCTCAACACACCTAAAAAAAAATTGGGATGAGGCAATAAGAGGTTGAAAAAGTTAAAGATACAAAAAAAGAACTGCTGGAGGACCAATTGGCAATAGGTCATTAACATGACTGGGCATAAAAAGAACATCTTGGAGTGGCTGTGGCTTTCAGAAGTAGATGAGATGAGAAGAGGATCACCAATCTCCCTAATTCTGTGCCGACAAATAGTGGAACGTATCAGAAAGGAGTTCGACAGTGTAAAATTGCAAAGAGTTTGAACATATTATCATCTACAGTGCATAATATCATCAAAAGATTCAGAGCATCTAGAAAAATCTCTGTGCGTAAGGGTCAAGGGTAAAAAACCATACTAGGTACCCGTGATCTTCGGGCCCTTAGACGGCTCTGCATCACATACAGGCATGTTTCTGTATTGGAAATCACAAAATAGGCTCAAGAATATTTCTAGAGAACATTATATCTGAACCAACTAAAACTCCAGAAGTGATCCAGAAGCGCAGACATCTTCTCTGGGCCAAGGCGCATTCAAATTGGTCTGTGGCAAAGTGGAAAACTGTTATGGGGTCAGACTAATCAAAATTAAAGTCTTTGTGCAAAATTAGGGACGCCGTGTCATTCAATGCTCAGATCAGAAGCCTGCATCTCTGATGGTATGGGGTTGCATTAGTGTGTGTGGCATGGGAAGCTTACACATCTGGAAGGACACAATCAATGCTGAAAGGTATATCCAGGTTTTAGAGCAACATATGCACCCATCAAGACGACATCGCTTCCAAGACAGAACTTGCATTTTCCAACATGACAATGCCAAACCACATACTGCATCAATTATAGCATCATGGCTGCATAGAAGAAGGATCCGGGTACTGAACTGGCCAGCCTGCAATCCAGAAAACATTTGGCGCATCATAAAAGAAAAGATACAACAAAAAAAGACATAAGACAGTTGAACAACTAGAATCCTACATTAGACAAGAATGGGTTAACATTCCTATCCCTCAGTCCCCAGACATTTACAGAATGTTGTAAAGAGAAAAGAGGATTTGTCACAGTGGTTAACATGGCCTAAATTTGGCCTAAATTTTTGAGATGTGTTGTAAATCACCAAATTTTTCTCTTTAAATGCTACATTTTTTTTCAGTTTAAACATTTGATATGTCACCTATGTTCTATTCTGGATGAAATATGGAATTTTTAAACTTCCAAATCGTTGCATTCCATTTTTATTTACAATTTGTACTTTGTCCCAACTTTTTTGGAATTGGGTTTGCATATTAATGTTTGAATGTTACTGTAATAGTGATAATTCATTAAAACCATACAAATATAACATTATGAAATTTAAGCTGCATGCTGGCGCAGTGGTAGTGCCTTTCAGCATTAAGGACCCAGGTATTATCCCATAGGAGGCTTGCATGTTGCAGGTTCTCCACGTGTTCGCGTAGGTTTTCTCCGGTTGGTCCATTTTGTCCTTAATTCCAAAGAAATGCAAGTTAATTAGGATCTTAATAGTGGCCCTTAGTGTATGAATTTGTTTGTGTGACTGTATGTGTAGAGGCTAATAATTTTTTTTTATTTTGGGTACAGACTCAAATATTCCGATTTAGTTAACTACTGAGTTCATGTTTTAAATGTAGCAAAGTTTTGCTCAGAGTGGGAAAATGTTTTGAAATCTGAATTGCAGATTATTGATCACACATCACTCAAACAATTAGGCATGTGACTGAAGAAAAAACAAAATTAATCCATGCAGTGTCTTACAGTACATACAGAGCGCAAATGCCCGATTATATAGTTCATACACTGTAGAATTATATATTTTACTAATGCTTTTTACAAGCCACAGGAAATAAGATCATATTGAGAAAAAAATAAATCTAATAACTGCTATAATTTAATTTTAACTTGAAAATAAAAGAAAGGTTTAAATATATATTTTAGAAAATTATCATTTTTTATTAATTTCCAATAAGCTTATAAAATAATGATATAAATTCTAATAAATGTACATTACATGCATTTACCTGAATTATTATTTAATTTATGATTTATGATTTATATTTTTTATAATATATATAATAATACATTCTGTAGTATACATTATTTTATATATTTTATGGCTTGTACATTGAAATAACTTTGCAGTCTACCTCAAATTTGAAAGCGTTATCTATAAGAGACCTGCCGAAATATTTTTCCAGGAATTCAGTAGGCAGCATAGTGTGTCAGCATGGCACAGCGTGATGGAGACATCACACTAATCCATGTTTAACCTGCTGTCTGTCTGTGTTTGCGTGTGGGTTTGGCATGCTGCAAAGAATAGGGTCTCTGTGGACCCATGAGGTGTTGACATGAGCGCTGTAATACTATATATAAATACATAAAATTATATTTTATATAATTAAGTTATATATTATATACACTAGATTATGTACAGTAGATCACAAATGTGTTTTATAGTGCAAATTTGATGTACAGTTTGAGAAATACAAATGTTATTGATTATTATAGCATTTTTATTCTCCTCCTCCTTTATGTTGTTTCCTGTAGGTCTTGCTGTCTTAGGTAGGCTTTGTCCCACCTTAGCCCTGAGTCCACTTGTGCTCTGCCTCTCACTGCCTCTCTCCAAAGCTTTCAGTCTTTCTAGCATTCTCACTTTCCCTGTCTCAAACTCCCCTCCTTTACCTTTCTTCTCCTTTCTCTATCTGCCTCTGCCTCCCTCTTTCTGTTGCTTGCTCAGAGTAGCAGTCAGTGTTTACTTGCCCTTATCCGACTGGCTAATCCTTGCAGCAGTGAAAGACTCCACTAAATAGGTGCTGGAAAAAAAGAAGGGGAGAGGGACAGGCACAACCATTAGAGGAGAGTTTATCAGAGTCGCTCAATCTGTTATCACCCCTGTCCCTCTGTCCCTCCTACCAACTTACCTTCCCCCACTGTCACAGAGCCACTGATTACAGGCCACTATGATGCCTGACTTCGGTCTGTGCATGAGAGAGTGAAAACGAGGAAAGAAAGTGAGTTAGAATGAAGAGACTCATACTATGTATGTGAGACAGTGAGAGTCTTTGAAAAAAAATATATATATATACGTATATATACATAATACGGAAATCATTTTTATCAGTTTGAACTATGAATATTACATACAGGCAGTTTTGCAGATTTTATTATATCTTAGTATAGTAGGTTATTATAATGTATGTTTTAGATGCATTTAATTTGTGTCAGTTAAATTAAAATTGCTTTGGTTTAAATTGTTTTCTATTTCCATGTTGCACCAAGCTTTTAGAACCTCTGTTAACACCACGCTATTATGTATTATTGGTTAAAATAAAAGCAATAATTACAAATTGTGTTGCAATGCTGGAGACACGTGTGTGTGGATTTTAGAGGGTCAGTGATCCAATGCCATATCCATCAAGGCTACCGAGAGAAAAGCACATCAGTGTGTATGAAGGGTGTAAGCTACACTTTAGGTCTCAGGCTCCACTGTACTTGACTGCTCCTCGCCGATAAAACTATGAGTCTATAAGTACTGTATAAGTAAGAGGCATCAACTTAGTATGACTGTCAAATCAGAAGCTAAGATCATTTTACTCTGATGTGAAGCAGCCTGAAATATTAGTAGTATACATTGTTTTACAAATAGCACCTTCTGGCAACTAACATATAGCTGTATAAAGTGGTTAATGTTATAAATATTAAAAATATATTTTTTGTTGATTTGTTTTTGTAGATTTCATACAGAATTAGGCAGAAGAATTTATAGGAAAATATTCTGGTACTTTGTATTTTTTTTAGCATTGGCACAAAATGTTCTCTTTCTATTATTCACAGTAATATCTAAAATGTGGCTCATTTGGAACAGCTTTCCCAAGAGGGGCAACAGAGAAATGCCCTGATCCCTGGCAGCAGTGAGGGGACGGCATCCAAACGCAGAATACATGGCCATACGCGCCGGCTGCTGTTTAGACTCTAATGGCTGGTAATGTGGGCTCTATGTTTACCAAGCAGTGGGTCTCCAGCCCACAGGCTGTGACAAATTATGAAAGGCGGGCCTGTGTAGCCAGGCTGAATTTCATTAAACTTTAACTGGCCTTATCTGCAGTGTGACAGAGGACAGCATAATAAATGCTGACAGGTATCTAAAGACCTGTGTTTGGCCTGGGGAGAGTGAACAGCGGGAAAGGCTCTGCCAGCTTTGTTACCAAAGAAGGGACATATGTTGTCGGCTATAAAATCCTAAAGCAGATGTCGCCTTTTTTTTAAACAACTGCTGCCAGGTTTAACACATTTAATTTATTCTTGTTCTTCACAGTGTCCTTAATCTTATACAATTTATAATTATATCATTTAGAATAATAGCATGATAAGAAAATAAATACAGGTAAACAGTTCTCAGACTTCTTACTGAACAACAAAGGGGAGTTTATTGTTTATGTATTTAATGTCATGTCAGCATCTACGGCTGTTTCTTGACAGGAACCAGGTTACATCAATCACAAGGTTGTTTTCATACTCAAGGTTTCATAAATATTAAATAAGTCATTTTTCATCTCCAATTTACCTAGCATGTACCCAGAAATGACACAGGCCATCCCAACAATTTGCCCTCCTGTTCTTATTTCTAAAATGCATTATTATATAATTCCCATGCTTCAGAAACCGGAATGTTTTATTAAAAGTATTCTTTCTGGAATATTGTCCATCTAAGGCACTGCAAGCTATAATGTAGTCATGAAATATTTTAGTCTGTTAAAAATACATAAATATATTGATATTTGAGGTCTTATTTTGACATTAATCACCATTCATGGTTTTTGTTTCAGTATATTAATATTTTTATCTTTAAATATGCTCCATAATCAGAAGCATCAGTAAAAAAATTGCCACACATGTGAGTGGTCACTCAACATGGACAAGACCCTTGAGCCAAGCCTAACCCTATACATAAACATATAAACATGTGCTGACACTCAAGTATCCCTGAGTTAATCCGGTCAGTTGTGTAGTTTTCCAGTTTGCACAGGCACCTAAGACCTTCCACAAACAATCTGAGAGAGGGCTTCTGCCCTGCTACAGGAATATTTGCCTTCCTCTGTCCACTCAGTCCACTCTGACACTTAAAAGGGTTGTGTGTATAGGGGGTGGGGTTGGTGGCTGTTTAGTGGATGGATTGTGTATTCATATTTTAATGACTGCTTGAGAAAAGTGTAAAAATCATCTTGTCTGAGTATGCTTCAAATTCCAGGGCCACTATGGCTTGTTGTCATGGCTTGTGTGCAAAAGAAAAGGCAATGTAATCAATAACACACAGCCTTGAAAATGTCTCCAAACAGATGACCCATTGAGAAAAGAATTCCAGTGCCTGGTGTGCCTTAAGCGTTAGTATTTATGTTCTTTAACTCATTGACAAGCAACAAATTCTTCATCTCAAGTCCGAAGAAGCCTTAAAAATACTAGATTGCTTTAATAATAACGGTTCTTTTTTTTTAATCTGTGCAGTTAGAAATAATAAATATATTATTCCAAGCCAGATTATACTAGTATATTTGCTAAACATGTGACTAGCCCCTGTCCAATATGGGCCAACTAAACAATAACAACAATTCAGTGTCAGACTGGTTATAGTCTGAGCTACCACTTATTGCAGCTCTTTTATAGCACTGTTTCTGAACCTTAGTTTCTCTGTCTAGAGTAATGAGTCATCAGCAGACCAAATCTATGCTCTCTATAGACACCTGCCTCAGTTCTACATCAACGCAAGATATTGACCTTTAATTTAGCCCAATATTCACTGGTGATGAATGGAGATAAGCTCTCTAATCAACCCTCCATCTTTATTGACTAGCTGACATACTTTCTAGCTCTGGAGCAAGCAATGCGGCTGAGACAGCCTGGCAGATGCCACACACAGAGTCCAAATAGATAATTGAAGGAGGTAATGTGAAAATTGCCACTAAAGGAATACAAATCAATTTGCTTCATCAAAAGGTAATTGTATAGAAATCTGTGCTTTATTGTTGGACAACAAAAAGATCTCTTTTATAGATAGGTCCGAATGTACTTAATATATTTGCTTTCTTTTGCAGCACATCCTTTATGGCCCTTTCTATCACAGGAACACTACTTTATCTGTTGTTTGACAAAGAAAGAGGTCTTGAATGGATGACAGAGACATCTGTGGTTAAAGACATGGCCAAGACTTCATGTTGAATTTAACCTGCGACCGTGCTGTAGTGTTTCTCCCAGCACTCTGGATTTTGGAGGCTTAAGATACTCAAGGATGAGTAGCAGAGTGAGAAAAGGCATGATGAGTACTCTAGTCAAAGATAGAAGACCGTATGCCCACTCACTCTCAGGTGCAGAACACCAGTAGGAGCGGCTAAATAAGACTGGGTCCCATTTGCCACACACACACACACACACACACACACACAAAATACAGTACATTCACACATACAAATAACTCTTGTATTTCTTTATATTAAATATTGTTCTAGACATTTTATATTCATAATCACTTTATAACAAAGCTTCTATCTATTAAAATATAAAGTGTGGCATTTAAATTCCAGCCCAAATGTGCATTAATAGTTGCCTGGTCAGATGCAGTGCAGTATTTATTTGATTGACATTGTCTAAATTGAAGTTTGACACTCTTTACTACTCTAACCTTTATGCAAATGCAAAATCATCCAAATATGATGGACAGAATTCAATTAACTGAGATGACAGAGAATAATCTAGTGAACTGAACATCAGACAGTTGAAAGGTAACATAATCATCATGCTGGTTTGGTGGTGGCAGGAGTGAGTGAGAACGCGCATGCAAGAAAGAGAGAGCGGGGGTTCTGGGGGGCTGAGGAAGTAGATATAGACCATTTCCCTCATCTTATCTAATGGTGCAAGCTCTATTTCTCCAAAGCGGAGCCTTCAGTCCAGTAAACTCTTCATCTCAAATTAGAGGTCTGAAACACTGTTGCTAAGCAATTAGGGGCCTTTATTGAGCAGCTGATTCCTGGCACTCAGTGTCCATCAGTGTGATTTCGCCTCACCTAATAGACTTCCATGCTCATAAACAGAACAGCCCTGCGTTCAAAGAAAACGGCTCAGCATCAGGTCTGCAAATGAAAGTGACATAAGCAGTTTTCCTCTCTATACATCAAGACTGTCTAAAACAGATGTTGCTCTCTACACAGACGTTTGACTAGAGTTTTTAGGAGATCTGTCTGGATCATTTTTGGAGAAAGGAAGAAAGCAGGACTAATCATAATTATAAA
>JAOUQV010000002.1:8702625-8714911 GCA_028565295.1 Aspidoras spilotus | reverse complement strand
TGGTTGTTGAACCACTGACTTCAGCGGCAGTCCAGTTTTTTTCAATCTTCCCCACATTTTTAATGGCTTTGTTTCAAAATCCTCTCCAGGGGGCTGTTAAACCTAATTCTTTTACACTTTTTTACTACATCTTTTCCTTCTCTTTGCCTCTGTATTAATGTTCATGAACACAGAGCTCTGTAAACAGCCATTCTCTTTAGCAATAACCTTTTGTGTCTTGCCATGCTTGTGCAAGGTGTCAGTGATTGCTGACAGTTGTCTTCCCTATAATTGTGGAGCCTACAGAACTGGATTGCAGGACCATTTAATGGCTGTTGCCAGTGTTATGAGGGTAATTGGCTGATTAGAGTGTAGCACCAGGTGTCTTCAATATTAAACCTTTTCACAATATTCTAATTTTCTGAGGTACTGAATTTGGCTTTTTATTAGTTGTCAGTTATAAATCATCAGATCAAAAGAAAAACACTTGAAATACATCAGTATGTGTGTAACAAATATACAAGTGTCACTTTTTGAATGGAATTATGGGGAAAAAAAATAATTTTTTTAATGATATTCTAATTTTATGACCAGCACTTGTGTGTGTGTGTGTGTATATAATTTTGTTTTCCCTCTCTAGAGCTAGGTTAAAATGTACCAAGATCAAACACTATCATAAGGAGCTGTGTAAGCGTGAACAGCAAGCAAAGACTCGTAACCTTGAGCTTCTGAGAAGGGCTGAGAGCCTTGTATTAAAAGCAGATGATTTCTCTGTGGACTGCGCTGCACTGCAACACTTGAAGGTATTTCTCCGGTATTTTTGTTCTGCATAAGTTTGATTTATGAATTGGATAATGAAAGCTGGTATTTCTGCACCTTATTCACAGTTTTGTTTGAATTTCTCAAACAAAAAGCTTTCTGCATGGTAAAATATTCAGACTGTCAATCATTTTCTCGAAAGATATCAGAAATTACACTTGATCATTAATAAATAAGTTATGTGATCATTATTGTTATGTGACAAATGAAAAAACATTTTATGGACTAATGAAAATAAAATGCCTGAGTAAATGAAGCGAAGTTGAAAGGATTTGGTGGAATTGCTTTGTTCCAAAGATACCACATAAGGCCACACAGATGTTTACAAATCTGTCTAGTTGGTTGTACTTGTATGTCTATACCGTACTTGTGTGTGTGTGTGTGTTAGTGCTCCTTATTTGGGACATTATTGCAAATATGTAACATTTGCTTGATTTCTTTCTGTGGAGATTCTATTGTCTTAGCAAATTAAGTGGCAGACTGGAGGTAATCCCAGTGTCCTCACTGCTGCTATTAGGCTTTTTAATTGCAATTTGGATTAAGACGGTCGTTCTGACTAACCATAGGCTTGATTAAGAGCCCTGGCAGGCAGTCCTAAAGGCATTCTGCGAGGGAATGTCCTCACCGAGTGACTACGCTTTTAGATATAATTACAATTTTTTTCAAGTTCACACCATAAAAGCATTCAGAATATTACTGTGTTGAAGCTTTCTTTTAAAGAAGACAATTTTCTTAATTATTTACTTGACTGGTTAAGCTATTACATATTCTTTAATTGCTAAATAGATATATTTTATACAGCAGGAATATAAAAATCATATTGCAAACCTTTTGGAGGAGGGGAAGAAGACGGAATGTGAAGGAGGACATAAAGCACAAAAGGTAAGAGCTTTCCTCAACCATTTGAAGTAATAAGAGATATCGCTGTTTCCTTTTGCAGTGAAAAGAAAAGAGTGGCATGGGCATAATATAAACCATCATATCCATTACTCTGCACTTCTTAACTAGTCACTTTCATTTTAACATGTAGTTCAAAAGCTTTTTAAAAAAATTAAAGATCGAAAGGTATTTATGAAGTGCTTGAGGCATACTGTGATGTTCTTGGCGCCAAAAGTGTTTGTTTTTTCATTTAATAAAGCTGCAGATTAATGGATTATGGATCTCGAAAGAAATGACTTGTATTGTCTTTAGCCTGACTAAAGCAAAAATCCCATAATTTTGATGCTACAAATTTGTGACAAAATCTGTGGCAGGACAGGTGTCTAATCCAGCATGCTGTGTTTGGACCCCAAATTTAGTCAAATCCCATGGTTTCGTTCCCCTTACTTCAAGCGTTTTGAGCGCTTTCAGATGAAATGTGGAAGACTGCTCAAAATGACTTGAAGCATGTTGTCTCAAGCAGTCACTTATGACAATGTTCCAGCCCCCTCACCTTAGACTGCCAATATTACAATGAGCAGAGATGGGAGGAATCACTCCATTATGCATACGCGCCACTGCTGGCTGCGCGCATGTCCCTGAGGCAGCAGTATTCATTAGGGGAGCTTACCAGCCTGAAAGCTGGGGAACCATGATAACGGGATATGATTTTCATATTTAATACTTTCCTTGGAAGAGCAGGCGCGTGCCACAGATTGATAGAAGAATCAATTGCTACTTTAGCAAAACACTTTTTACTTTGCCCTGCAGCTAGAGATGAAATCACTCAGCCAAGAAATGAACTTTTCCTTCCTCTTTCACTCCCTCTTTTTTTTTATACCACTGGATCTGCCAGGCAGGCCTTGCGGTTTACAGTGGATGTTATTAAGCAGCTAACTGTTTGGTATTTAAGACTCTTATCAGAAAAGACACAGAAGGCATACGTTTTGTTACTTTGTGTGACAGATTTTTTTCCGCAGTGCCATAGTACCATTGCAGGCATGCATCAGAACATGGAGTAAAATATTTCTGATGATTAAAAGTTAAGGCAGAGATCTTGCTACACTCTTTTGAAAAGATGATTGTTAAAGAAATCTAACTTTTATTCAAATTGAATGTATTAATAATAGCCTTTGAAATATGTTTGCTTTTGAGTTTTTGGAAAAGGTGCCAGTGTAATCTAAACCTTTTCCTTAATGATTGTTGAGAGAAAAGTTATTGGGTTAATAAATATATGAAATAAAGGGAAAAGAGAGAATAATCTTTATTCTTAGAATCACATGCTGTTGCACCAAATATGATCCTTTCTATTTATGTTGAAAGCATGATGGAGTATATACAGAATAGTAGTATAGTGGATATAAAGTCAGGCTTTACTGCTATCTACTGCTTGGTACGCAGCACGGTGGCACAGTGGGTCTCACAGCAAGATTTTGGGTTTGATTACCGGGTGGCACAGGAAATTTGTCTGTGTGGAGTTTGCATGTTCTCCCTGTTATCTTTGAGTACTCCCAGACATGCATGTTGGGTTAATCTTTAATGTGACCCTCAGTGTTTGAATGTGTGTGTGACAGTGTGCCCTACAATGGATTGGGCCGTGACCCCGGGTGGATTAACGGAAGAAAGTGAATGAATGAGCCTGCTGTTTCAAGAATATAATACCTTCTTGTGTGTATGTGAGTGATGTAAATATTAGTTAGGGATGTCAGAAATTCTCTGCACTTTTTTCCAGAAATCGTTAATACAACGTGAGTTTCATGAGCCTGCTCTCTTTCTCTCTCTCCCTTCCCCCTCTCCCTCCCTCTCTCACTTAAACTGCAGGAACAAAGCCAGTCTCTTCCTCTTAGCACTGGGCGAACATCATCTCAACCTGCTATCACCTTAATGGGTTGGCAACCCCTCAAAGACACTTTGGTGGAGGATAGCATCATGAGTACAAATTCCCTGATGGAGCCAAAATTTAATCACCCTTCATCTGCCCTGCTACAAAGTAGCCGTCTGATAAATGCCACTGTTTCAAAAGCCAGCAGCAACAAATCTCTATCTGATGGCATTCTAAACTCCATTGACTTCCCGGAATGGCAGCCCATGTTTAATTCTGATTCATGTGTTAAAGATGTAGAGGTGTGTGGGTCAGAACAGCTGGTTTCTACTCATGTTACCTTGAAGGCGGCTGGACTGTGCACTCCTCATGGAAGCATTCACAGGCCAGAAAGCAGGACATCAGTGAGGCACAATCCTGAGCAGATTTCTTCCCCAGATACGACTCGTAAAACAGGCTTCTCTGTGGTCAGCAGCTCTAGAGTGCAGGCAGACCCACAGTCAGCACATGAACCTCATACACCTGTTCTAGGTTAGACTTTTTGAAATTATTATACAGTACATATTGTAGCGCTTTATTCTTATAGCAAACCATAACATCACAAAGAGAATATACATGTTTAAACCAAGCATGAATATATATCTTTTATATCTTTTGTCCACCACAAATTTAGATTTTGGAAAATTCTGAAAGATTATAAGGTTATTTCAAATCTCAAAACCTTTCATGGTACAGCAATTCAGTGTGCCCCTATTAAAAAAATTGGAATGTCAAATATTTGGTGTGTTTTTGTGCTTTCAGCTCAGAGTAAAAGCAGACACTCCAGTATCGGTAGCTCTGATACAGAAGTCTCACCTGAGCTTTCACTTATCTCCAGCAAAGCTGATTCACTTTCACGCGATGATGGCCTTCATGAGCAGCACAAATCTATCAAGAGTGTCGCACCCATTCAGGAAATAGAGAAGTCAAAAACTGGTGCAGAAACTGAAGAACATCTTTTCCCAAAGCCAGAAGACAGGTAGTACTTTTTCCATAAAATTGCCTTATAATGGATTTTAATAGTTTATACAACAAAGATACTATACTCAAGTTCTAACCCAATTATTAGTTCCTCCAGAAGATTTTGGAACCTTAAGTCATATTTATTGTTTTTGCTTCACTTTCAGAGTTTGTAAGCCCATGACGAGAACAAGTTTAAATCTGTACACAGGGTTATATCCATACACAAGCTTATAAATGGTACAAATGTCACAGGCAATTTGGGATCTCCAATTCGCCTAACATACATGTCTTTTGAGTAAGCGGTTAACCGGAGCACCCGGAGGAAACCCATATGAACACATGGAAAACATGCAATCTCCAAACAGAAATTTCCCAAAACCATCCCACTTGTGCCACAGTACTGCCAACAATCTCTAGGCTTTACAGAGAATGGTCAAAAAAAGAGAAAATATTCAGTGAGCGGCAGTTGTGTGGACGAAAATGTTTTGTTAAACTAAGAGATCAGAGGTCAATGGGCTGGCTGGTTTGAGATGATGGAAAGTCAGCAGTAACTCATAATCAATAAGGAATGCACAATACATCTCTGTTGAAAGTATGTCACAATGGATTAATGCAACTTTGAAGACAAAAGGGGGTGCAATGTTTTACTAACAAGATGTACTTAATAAAGTGGCCAGTGTATTTTACTGCAGCGGAACAGTAGAGAGCAGCAGCTGAATGAGCCAAAATGTTTATTATTAGTGTATGTGAAGACTACAAGAGAGCCAGGCAAAGTGCAAGATTTGCCTGCTCCATGTCCAGTGTGTGTGGTCTGTGTAAGAGTCACCTCTCTAACTCTGTTTGTGGGAATTTGGTGAACTCGGGTCATGCTTCGTAGGGCATCACTTATTGCGACTCGGTGGCAGCTTCAGGTCATCATGTAGAAAGGGCTTAGTCTCTCAATCCTCTAATCCCTGATAATGCTATAACTGAGCAATTTTCTGCTTGGGAGAGTTGCTTGCAGTAGAGTTGACAATTTCTTGACACTCTGAGTGTACAGAAGAATGGAAATGTAGGCGGCACTTTAGGAAGAGAGCATAAGAGATGATGTCTACCAGTTTAATTAATGTGTTTGTACAGAATTACTTGCCATTTGAATCCATATTATACTTGTGATTTATATGTATATAAAGCAGCACTATGTACATTGTGGGGACATTTTATTAACCATAGAATTATTGCATTTTATTGATGAATCAGGTTTTTAAATCACTACAACACATTAGGTTATCTGTGAATTATGTGGCAACCTCTACTACCATATCTATCAAGACAAATGGACCACTGCTGAGCAGATGTTATATTGGTCTTGATATTTCTCAACACAGCAGTGACACACTTCTTTCAGCACCTTTCAACATTACAAAGCCTGTATTATAAATACATTTGACTGACAAATATACTGCAATTTTTTTAACTGCTACAATTTACACGTGAATAACGTCGCTCAATTTCATATACACGTTCTTTGATATAAGCATTTGCCTTGTGTGAAGATAAATATTAGGCTCTTTTTAATATGTACAGTATTTTATTCTCCTATCGTTGTGAATGCAAGCATAAGTGTAAATCAGAGCAGAGCTTGTCCTTTCAGTTCCATATTTTCTTTGTATTTATTTATTTTTTTTGAAGACGCCAGTAAATATTTAACATTTGATGCATCTATTGGAGATAAATAAGATGACTGAAAAATAGAGACTACCTCACGTAGCAAAACAAATCCTGTGCTAGTACATCATTAAATGCTAACAGCAATTTTCATAGGGGAAGAATCATGTTTGAATGTTTCTGCCATATAAAACATGCACTATGTTCACTATGATGAAGGAGGGAGAGTGTTAGATTCTCTTTCCATACTCCAGCAGCCTTTCTGAAGTGTGCTTAAGCAGATGGTTTGTGCTGTACACAACGTCATGGCTATAACTCACAAGGGTGGCTTACTCTGGATGTTACCAGGAGACAACTGGTAAAAAAAAAAAAAAGGCACCAGATTGTTTTGGTGACCTCTTGACCCAGTTGCAGGCGGTCACAAATTCTCTTTTGGCCTTTCGTGTGGGGAAAGGAATTGGGTATGGTTAAGTCCTGCAGACGGTTAAGATCAACATTGCTAGCATTAGTTCCACCACCGCCTGTAGTTAATACGTTAAAGATATTTAGATATTTAAAACAGGACATAAGCATTGCTAGGTTTTGTATTAGCATTTTCCTGATTAATATAGAATTATACAGGGTGGGCCATTTCTATCGATACACCTAAATAAAATGAGAATGGTTAGTGATATTAATTTCCAGTTTGTGGCACATTAGTATATGGGAGGGGGAAAGCTTGAAGATTGGTGGTGACTATGGTGGCCATTTTGAAGTCGGTTATTTTTGATCCAACTTTAGTTTTTTCAATGGGAAGAGGGTCATGTGACACATCAAACTATTGAGAATTTCACCTGTTTTAACATAACTTTATTCTTTCATGAGTTATTTACAAGCTTCTCTTTGTTTACAGACATTGACATATTGCAGAGGTTAACATGTGGGAAGCATATAGAAATTGTGTTGATGTCTGGGGAACGCATTTTCTGGGTCATTGCAGCAGATTTCAATGCGAGACACCCTACGAGACCACCTATCTTCCATGCTACAGTTAGCAAACTGCTTGCCAGGTTTCGTGAAACTGGTTCAGTGTTGTATTTGCCAAATTTGAACACATGAAAATTGTCACTAATGAAGAAACATCATTGGCTGCTTCATTCAGCAAGAGCCCACAGCGTATCACTCGCCGCATGTCACTGGAGAGTGGCATCATTCGAACATCCCTTCGGCAAATATTAGCTACTCACAAATGGCACACTTACAAACTCCATCTCCTGCAGCATCCCAATGAGGATGACCCAGATCGATGCACTGAATTGGCAGAATCGGCAAAACAAAAATTGGAACAGGACCCTCAGTTTACAAAGAACATTTTGTACAGTCATAAGTAAACTTTTATGTGAATGGTCTGACGCTGACCCACATTGGATAGATCCCCTCAAGACTGTTGGAACACAAAAATTGATGGTATGGTGTGGTATAGGGTACACAGATAGTGGGGCCATTCTTCATCAATGGAGACCTCAAGGCCACTGAATATGTGAAATTGCTACAATTGCTACACGTGTTTCTCTCTTTATGCACCGAAGCTGGCACGTTCCTTAAGATGGTGCACCGCCACATTATTGGTGTAGGGTCTGAGCATTCCTAGCTAAGCAGTTTCCTGGAAAGTGGATAATATCTTCGGGGTCATCTGAAGGCAATTGTTTATGCTGTGAAGATATGAGGTGTGCAGCACCTGAAACTACGAATGCTAGAAGCCTCTGCTAGCATTTTTTCTGCGGTGTTGCTATCAGGGTGTGAAGAGTTGGAGAAGAGGGGTGCATTGAAAATCCAACACAGTGGGCAGCACTTTGAACACATTTTATAAGTGGTCAGAAACGTTTAAATAACTCATGAAAGAATAAAGTTAAAACCAAGCACACCATTGTTTTGTTTTTCTTGTGAAATTCTCAACGAGTTTAATGTCACATGACCCTCTTCCCATTGAAAACTAAAGTTGGATCCAAAATGGCCAACTTTAAAATGGTCGCCATGGTAACCACCCATCATGAAAAATTTTCCCCTTCCTATATACTAATTTGCCACAAACAAGAAGTTAATATCACGAACCATGCTCATTTTATTTAGGTTTATCCATATAAATGGCCTGTAGCCTCATCTTCATAATTGTACTCCTGTTGAATTTTTCACAAGAACTCTCTGCTGTTCCAATTAGGTAGGAATAGTGTTCTTTTAATTTTTTCCCCTCCCATTTAGAAAAGTGAAATATAGATAAAATACTGTGGTGTGGTTTGCTCAGCTACCATTTTTCTCCTTTTAGACTCTCAGTGGAGGAATTCTGTTATCTTCTGGACAGCATTGAGGAACGATTACCTTCTCGACAGACAGAGCCATACAGTAGCTCTGCAGTCAGTAAACAGAAGCTCAGAGAGATTACTAGGTACAATATGCTGCTTTGCTCTCTTCTCTTATTTGCGGTCTAGTGTTTATATATCCATTTGAAATTGCGTTATCCAGTCGTTAAGAGCACTCACTTTAAATTAAGTGCCATTACTTGGCACCAGCAACATTCTATCAATAAATCCTTCATTCAGAAGGGTTTCAGATCACAGTGAATTGTCATAGTAACACACTTTTTTGCTGTTGCGTTAAGGACTGATAATTAAGATGTCTGTTAGCAAACAAATGAGCGTGGCCCCTGTTTTGTATTTTCTTGCACATTGAATAGATTCATTACATTTTAAATAATTCATTATTATAAGAGGAAATCCGTTTAATTTTGTACAAAAAGAGAATCAATACACTTAACATGTGTATTTTCAGACTGTGTATGTAGACTCATTATAACCGTATATTACACAGGTTATGTAGTCAGCGTGGAGTGCTAAAAGGAGAGGAGCTGAGTGTGTGCGGAGCTGTTGTTCTACAGCAGTTGCCTTGGTTATTATGGAACACGGCACATGGCTGCCTGCTAAACAGTGACCTGGTCCACATGCACTGGTCTACTGCAGTGGATCCAGTACACATCAGGTAGTTTATACCTTGCCACCTGTTGCCGTAGCTTTTTTTTCCCCCTTAGCTGTTGTAAGTTCAAAACATTTGAAATAAATTCAATGTTTATATTTGTGGTATACATAGGAATGGGGGAAAATGTGATTTAACAAAATGTTCAGTCTGAAATTATATGCTGTATTTATTGTGTGATAATTACCATGTATTTCTCTAAAATGATATACTTAATTAAATTTTCAGTTCTGGTCAATTATACACTGTATATCCAAGGGTATTTGCTCGCCCATCCAAATGATTGAAATCAGGGGTTCCAATCACTTCCATGGCCACAGGTGTATGAATGATTCAGCATACCAACACATTTTGAACAATTAGGCATCTAGCACTGCTTGACTGGTCTCTTCATCTCTCAGGGGACAAGGAAGGCATGCTTTTATGTTTTGGCTCCTAAATGAACTTCCCCTTAATGTTCGAATGGCAGAGTCAGTAGCTATTTTCAATTTATTCAATTATCTTCTGATTATTCCGGATAAATTATGTTTACTTTATGTGTCTCAAAACACTTTTGAAAGTTGCTCTGGACAAGGGCTAAATAATGTGAATGTAAATCCCATGCTCCTAACTTTGTGGAAACAGTTTGTAGCTGGCCCCTTCCTCTTCCAACATGACTGTGCACCAGTGCACAAAGCAAGGTCCATAAACACATGGATGACATGGATAGAATCTGGTGTGAATAAACTTGACTGACCTGCACAGAGTCCTGACCTTAACCTGATAAAACACCTTTGGGATGAATTAGTGATGAATTAGGGCCAGGCCTTTTCGTCCAACATCAGTGTGTGACCTCACAATTACGCTTCTGAAGGAATGTTCAAAAATTCCCATAAACCAAATTCCTTAACCTTGTGGAAAGACTTTCCAGATGATATAAAGCTTTTCTAGTGTCAAATAGAACCTTATGGATTAGCTCATATGAGTCAAGGCAGGTGAGCGAACACTTTTGGAAATATAGTGTACTTAGCATGATAAGGCCGTATGTGGTCTTATCTTGTTTGTTTCTGTGTATCTTTGAAGATCCTGTCTGTCTGGTGACAGCCTAGCTCTGTGGGAGCGTTGGTTTACACATGCCCTTCAGCTACTTCAACAGGAGGTTCTGTCTCTGAGCAACATTGTGCAACTCTTCACTCCGCTCCTAGTGCACTACAATGCCTCCTACGCAGACAAGGTAATGCTTCTAGACACTCAACCTTAAATCGTTATAGACATATTCTTTTTGAATGGTGCTGTGTCTTTTGTTATTGAGCATAAAGTTCAGTACAAACATAGCTCAATTGTTTAGCATACATGCAGATTTGCTTGGCATCCCTAAAGCTTTAAGTGATATAATAATTGTTTTTATTAATATAAATTCTACATTCTGCTGCATTTATATTACTATTAAGTGGGTTAGTCAAAAATTATTCACACTCTGGCTGTAGAATTTTTGATCAACCTTTGGAAAAGACAAACCTAATTTTTTTACATAATCTCCTTGCTTCTGTCGACCAGCTAAATTTCAGAATGTTATGCTTCAGCTCTTTGCTGTAAAGTTACCCGTTTGATGAAATTTTACCTGAAAAGGTTTCAGCACTGACCATTATGTATTGTAAGCACAAAGTTTAACATCGGTGGTCTGACATAAATACCATGCACCTGAGGCATACATTATATTTAAGTCTATCATTTTGCTATAGGTATGAATTTTGTGGAATGATATTCTTATATTAGAATGTTGAGAATAATAATTAGTGCACTTGCTGTGTTAAATGTGAGGACAAGAATGAGAAGTTTTAGTATTCTTAAGAGTGTGCTCTCCTATCCTCATGGCCAAGAGTCTCGGAAAGATAAGTACTTTTCCCCTCTCTCATCTGAAAGAACATAAGATTAGGCATTTAGGTTCGGTTGCAAGACTAAATATTCATATTAAAAATGTGCCATCTTTTTTAACCAGTTACAAATCCATAATATATAGCTTTGTTATTAAGATTCAGGGATGTAATAAAAGCCAGATTTATGTGTCTGCATCTGTTTTGATAATCTGTGGTAATAATCTAAATATTGGAGATACAAAATTCTGAAATTACATAAAATATTCGAAGTGCTTCTTTGTATAATTATCATTTAATGTCACAAACACTCTTGGTTAATTACGCATCTTTATTAGATAAGACTGATTTGATTAGAGATGTGTTCAAAGTCACAATCGATTGTAATTCCAAGGCTGTCTTGTAACATGACATTTCGTCCAAAGAGATGCCGCATTGAGATAAGGCCAGAAAAAAAACTTAATATATTGTAATACCCCAATAATTTGAATGTGTTCTCAGGTACAATTGGAGATAATTGAGCTATTGAGATAATACATGGTGCTATATGTAAGAATACTGACTTGATAAGTATATAGTGTTTGTGTGTGTCTGTTCGTCTTTGGATTTGCGTTTGTTGTTATACAGGCGGAGGTGCTGCTGAAGAGGCTTTTGACCAATGTGACTGAGACTCATCAATCAGCAGAAAGCGAGAACTCCTTATCCTGCAGCTTATCCTCGCTTTCTAATGACCGAGCGGAGATCAAACTGGCCAGACCCTCCAAGAAATACATCAGCTCTACTAGTACAAAAACCAGTGCATGCCCACAAATACTAAAACTTTTGGTCACCGTACACTTCCATTTTCTCTTCTACAAGGTTATACAGAAAGATAGTCATGCTCAAAACACTGTTGAATACTGAATACAGCATCTATCAAAACACACTGATGAAATTGTAGATATATAGTGTGTACAAGTATCTAATTTCTCAGTGGAATCTTTAACTGTTTCTTATTAGTACGCTTGCTTTAAAACCAATCACACATTTTTGGCTTCCTTTTTTGTGTCTACTATGTAGACAATATTATATAAGAATATTATTTTCAACTAGATGTGGTTAGTTTGGAACAATGCACCTCTGGTGGCAGAAGCTCAGTGTATATGATTGAGAGAGCTCTGGGTGTACTGGGACAGGTGACATCCTCAATTCATGTTTTATTTTTCTTAATGCATTTTAGTTGTTTGTTTTCGATTCCTCT
>JAOUQV010000002.1:8634559-8646723 GCA_028565295.1 Aspidoras spilotus | reverse complement strand
ATCACAATCCAGCATGAACAGCCAGCAAACTAAGCCCAGCTTTGTTTTACAGTGTTGGTCCAATGTAATTGCCTCATTTGTTACTTTCTGAAATCTAGAGAGACATGTCAGAGAAAATTGTGTTTTAAATGTTTTACAATATTTTGAAAACAATACTGAATTTCTTTGGCAAACTATAATGTTTGCAGAATGTTATTAAATGTTATGAAAAATAACCGACTGGGAAACATTTATTTAAAAACTGAAATCTGTCATTAGACATTTACTTTGAACCATTTTTAACAGACAAAATGACAAAAAAAACATTTTAATGTTTATAATTATTCATTAAATTCCTAATCGATGCCTGCAACACAATCAAAACAGTTGAGACAGCAGAATGTTTACTACTAGGTCACATCACATTTTCTGTTATTTATACATTTTAGTTATTTGGGAATTTAAGTAAACTGTAAGATAATGTTGACATTTGCATGCAGGTTCCCATTCTTGCATGTACATATCCTGTAGCAATCAATAAAAGCTTATCCAATCTTACTTACTGTACCACTACCAATACCAATGTACAATCCCAATTCCCAAAAAGTTGAGATGCTGTGTAAATAAAAGAAAAATACATTGGTGCACACCATAAATCTTTTTACTCACAGTATAACATCAAACACATATCAGATGTTGAGAGTAAGAAATTTTAACATTTCCTGAAAAATATAAGCTCTCATACAACTTGATGGCATTAGTGCATAGCAAAAACATTTGGTCATTGCAACCAAAGGCTGGAAAAGTCAAGTTTTCTACAAAAAAATGCAAAGACTTTGAATGCATCACTATCGACAGATTTTGGAAAGGAGAAGGACCCTATCGATTTTTAGCACATAGTCTAAAAGCCTACATCTCTGATGGCATGGGGGTTTAAAAAAACATTTGCTTCTATTCACTCAACATATAATTTCACTACCCAACAGAATGGCTTTGTAGCAGAAAAGGCTAACTCTGTCTGCGGTCCATACCTTTCATAAGTCTAACATTCCACTCCCAAAACTCCAGCAATTGACCTCCTCATGCTCCAGACATTTACTGGATGTTGTTTAAAGAGAAGGGAATGCAACTTGATGGGAAATATGGTCCTGAACCTGAGTAAAGTTTTTGCTGGTAATTGGACACCAATAATCTTGTAACGTTCCAAAATTTTGTGGAAAGCTTTCCCAGAAGCTGTGGAGTCTATTATACCAGCAAAGCAGACTCAATTATAAAGCCTGAAATATGGGTTTGACTAGAAATATAATGGATATTAGTCCCAGCTTGTGATTGTTCATTTCTTATTTTCATTCCAATTCAATTCAATTCAATTTTATTTATAAAGCACTTTTAACAATGGACATTGTCCCAAAGGAGCTTTACAAAAAGACGTTTTATCCCAGATGAGTAACGGTGGCAGGGAAAAACTCCCTGAGACTCATACAGGAACTTATCCTCCTTTAGGGTGATGTAATCTGATGTATACATCTAATACATAGTTCTATAACTAACAATAATATATAACAGTAATGACATAACAGTATTATATAATATATACATAACATACATCTAATAAATAATTCTATAGTATATATAGTATCTAACAATAATATATAACATTTAGCATAATAATAGAATGAATTGGCAGTCGGAGAAAATCCAGTGGGCGCAGGGTTGCTGACATCTCCTTTCATTGCATGTATGTGTTAAATACTTGTGTCTAACTGTTCCTCAAATCTATACATACAGCTAATTGAGGATTAGTTTTAATTTAGATAGAGATAGAAGCAATCCATCTACATCAACAGTAATGCTGAATAAAATTCCAGCATACAAAATAATTGCATGAGGGCTTTCAACGGAGATACAACATGGCAAAGTGAAATTGTCCTGATTTTATAAGTGCACTTTATTATTTGGCAGTATGAAAGTCATTGAACTGTATTCAGAACATTTTTATGGACTTAACCTTCAGACAAGTTACTGAAACATTTAATATAGTAAATGTAGTGTGTACATGTGTATTTAGTCTGCCAGTAAAACATTAGAGTAACTGTACTATTTACTAAGTTCTCACTGCTAGCATGGCCACTCATGCTCACACACAGGTTCAAATAAAGCATTAAAATGAAAAAATCGTGGCTCTGTTTTGCTTTCTTCTGCATTTTTCTGGTATTTTTTGGCTATGTGTCCACTTAGAGAAAAAAAAATTAACAGAAACTATTCTGACTGATCAGCCTTAACTCCTATTATTTCTGTCACAGTGGGGTGTGATATTTAATGGGATGATGACCGAATTTCACTTGAGATCATGACATGAGTCTGATGAGCTTGAAAGCGACCTGAGCTAATGAAGACCCATTGGTGAATGTGGAGAAATCATGTGACAAAAAACAAAGACACTTCCAGAGAATCTATGGCAAGGTGAAGTAAGCTATTCTAGCAGCTTATGATGAAATCTTACAAAGCTATTCTTTGTTGTTTTTTCTTGATTTTTTAACTGTGTGCTAATTTATACATTCATATAATGCATATGTCACCAATATAAACAAATACAAAAAATATAAACATAAAACAGACAAGGTCAATAAATAAAGCATTGCTGCACAAACATCATGATATTGAACACTTTCGATACTCACAATATGATGCTGTTTTTATAACCAAATACACCATTCAAAATTTATGAAACTTATTGTGCATGCAGGGTGCGATTAAAATGACAACAATAAACTAATGCAATAATTGAACCCATCTTCTAGCATATGGTTAGGTGATTATGTGACAAGTTTATGTGTTTATACATTGTTTTTCAGCTTTTGTAATATTCTAACATTAACAAAACAAGCAGCTTGCACATGAACAGCTGGTAAAAATTTTCGTAACACGCTTTATTAGTATTACATGTCATGTCATATGCCATCATTGCTTTGCAATAGTTAGCTGCACAGATGCGATAGAGAGCTCCATGGGATAGAGACATCCCAATCTCTTGCCAGCTGGCGCAGCCACGGGGAGTCAAATTCCTGTTACTAACACTGCTTGGTTCACTCTGGTTTTATTTAAACTTCTGTTGGTTGTACTGTTTAATCGGTGCTTTAAATATGATGTCACACATTATGACTGAAAACAACATAGATGAACTGATTCTGTTGGATAGAGAACTGACAGTGGATCATGTGTAAATCCTTTGCAAACAAAGATGGTAGGAACAGCAATGCATTTGTAGCTCGAAGCAAAGTTTTACTTTTTTCGAAACTTTTCTTTGAAAATATAACTTGAGATAACTTTGAAATAAAATGTATAAACCTTATTATATGATAAATACATAAAAACAAAGATTCTGAATCAGAGTCTCAAAGGGGTTCTTTTTATTTTTAACCAATGTCAGTTTTTTATCCACAGATAATCAAAATACTTGTCATGTTTACTTGTAATCTGCTTTAGATGTGAAGACCTAAATGGGCAATAGTATAGCATTCCTGATATCATGGATTAAATAAAGGTAAAATAGAAAGTGAATGCAGGTATCTTTTCTGGACCCTCCACCAGCCTACATAAAATAAATTATAATGGCCCTACCAACAATGATGAGTTTATAATTACAATGTAAAGCTTCAGATTCTCTGGACTCTAGGTCAATCTTAATATAAATTTTTTTTTAAAGAAAATCTGATATTGAAATCATTTGTTTTCACTGAATAAAACTATTATTAAATATTAATATTTTGAACATCTTAAAAACAGAAAAGTTTCTCATGAATAACAGTAGTTAAATGTTAAAACTTAAACGTTACATACTCCCTTTTTATGACGGAAAATTTGTTTTTGGACTAATGCAGTGTTATAATGAAAGACACAAAAATATAGGTATGACTGTAGTTTATACCAAAATCCTCATTTTATGGCTGTTTCCAGTTTCCTGGCTATTAATAAAATTCCAAAGATTTGAATTATCACACAAAAACTGTCTGTCTAAAATGTATCTAATAAAACATTAACTTTTAGATTTAACAAAATTTAACTAGAGTACAAAGCTCCCCAGTTTGTACCAAGCATAGAGTCACAAGTGACAAATCATTGAGGTTGCAGTTTATGTATATACTTCGCGTCTATGCATGGACCAAAGAACACACAAGGAGCCTTGAGAGATCACCGAACTTTTAAAATGTTGTGACAGCAGAGACAGGAACACTCCACCAGACTCAAGTACATGAACCAACTAAGTGTACATACTAAATGCTTTGTGAACTGTTTAATCTCTGTTTAAGATCTACAAAGACAATTTCCCATGAAATGTTTGGAAAATTTCAACAATGGGTATTTGTTTGTATTCATATTATTGCATATATAATATAAATGGGAAACTAACTAATACAGCGTCGTTTTCAAATCAATTTCCAATTTCTTATGTCTGATATTCAAAGCTGGCGAATTTAACATTTGGTTACTGGATTGAGCTAGTAGGGTATTAACTATGCTGTCAGAACTCAAAACACAAAATAAACCCTAAATAACTAAAATAATCGATTTCATTTAGCCTTATTTTCTGAAACAAAGTTAGGCAATACATCATTAGAATGGCAAGTGCGCCCCCTTGCTTAACGCCTAATCTATAGCACAATGAACATGAAAGTTTTATAATTCTAGGATAATTCTGTGACTGAAATGCAATAAAGACAATTGAGGGCGGTAAAGGAGTCGGGTTTGTTTAGCAGATTTTTGTTATGTACGCAACTATTCTAAAATACACCAGTCTATGGGACATAAAAACGTTATAGCACCAATGCTCGGTAACTTCAAATAAGTAGATAGAGTAGATACTATATAAATAGTGATTATATAAATTTGATTATTTTTAATATTCTTTTATCAATATCACTAAATATAAGTTCTATTTATTTTAATGTTTTTTGAAAAAAGTGCACGTTTCACGAATATGTATGTTTTCAAACAATGCCATTTAATAAGTATTATCACAACAAGAAGGCCCCGGCTTAGATACCCGGGTGGGGCGACCTCGGAAATTTATGTGTGGAGTGTCCCCTTTTGTTTGTGGGTTTCCTCCGGCTTCTCCAGTTTCCCCCACACTCCAAAAAAGTCCTAATCCCGAAAGGGTGAGCTTTCTGCGTAAAAATTGTGCCAGTGACTCGCTGCGACCTCTGTTGCCAGCGAAAAGCCGAAAAAAAAAGTATTATTACATAATCGAAACACATATAAACATTTTACATTACAAAAATATATCATATTTAATATAATATTTATACACATTAAATTTTTAATTTGGTAACCTTTTTCGAATTTATGGTATTTATAGCGGATAATTGGATTAAACTAAAAACGCTCTAGGGAATCACAAAGAACTGCACATTTTAAACCACTTTTCCTGACGAGTGTAGAAACCTGCGCTAAGACCTTTGCCATCCATTTTTGTCTTAGAAATTGCAGCTCTGAGAACCTGTCGAAGCCATTTTTGATTGCAGAAAACGTGATCCAAGCGCGCCTCCCTATGGCTTCTCGGTGTTTCTGCGCTATTAGTCACTTGATGTTTCCTTCTATGTTTATAGCGAAGACCGCAGTGGTTAGCTGTCAAATTGCTTTAAATCTGCACAGAATTATTTATTCTTTAAATATAATGCCAGTTCAAATCACAGGCTTTGGCGATTAATCTATCGGCGATTTATAAAAGGAAATCTGCCAGGCTAGATAACAGACATGAAATAGTGCTCTTAAGTGAGAAGTTTCCATGTGAAGGACTCTGTCGCCATCTTCTGGCTTTCACATCATATAACTTTATTATCCTGCGTATAAAATTGTTCGATAGCTAGTTTGTGACGGTGGGGTCAATGTAATCTGAATATTTGGATAGGTAATAAAATTGTAGATTACTTCCTTCAAAGAATGGCCCCTTATTATGGCACTGAGACCGCTCGTTATTTGGAGATGTGCACGATAAAAATGATTTATGAGGCCGTTCAAACGTTCGATATTACCGAGGTCCAATGATCCAATTGAATTCAATTCATTTCCCGAAAAATTCCATTTTTGAGGCATGAAATTGTATTATCCACGGGTTAGATAGAGCGCATACATATTTTATGTTTGTCTTTTTTGTTAAGCAGTTTTTTTGTGACTGTAACTGAAACGAATTTCAGATAAACACAGTGTTTCTCCCCCCCACACACACAGTGGCCTGATGTAGTGGAGATGCGCTGCTTAAGAGATTCTTACACAGAAATCATACATTTGTCTTCTTATAAATTCTTCTTTATTCGAGCACAGCTGCCACGATGTTCCAATAGCATTAAAAAAAATAATTGTTTTTTCTAAAAACTGAACGCATAATAATACATCGGTAAATCTTATGGAAAATCAACTTTATTTCCACCTAAACAATTTTAATTTGTTAATTTTATGACACATTTTACGATTAGATTAGTGTTATTAAAATATCTGTCACGGGCTTGGTCTATAAGGTGTCAATTATCTATGCTATTTAAATGCTCATTTTTCTTTGACATGCTCACAAATTCTTTCCATAGTGGTAAAAAGTTCAGAAAGCATCAGTGAAATTTCGAGGCTAAAGGAAGGTCATAAAACTCATTAAGTTTGGTTCCTGAAATAGTTTGGTAGGAGTATCACCCAAGACTTGGGACAGACAATAATCGTCCTCTTTCACTAGAACGAAGAGATGGCGGAGAGGCAAAGGGAATGAGAGAACTGTTGTTAGCAGAGCTATATCAAGGAAGAAGGACTCCCTGTTATCTGTGAATGGCTTTGCCTCTTTCTCGAATAGATATAGCACGAATTTTTAATTCGTTTTCTTTGAGAGACAACAATGCTGTGTTTGAAACCCGGACACAGTTTGGGTTTTGTAAAGGATCTCTTTCTCCTCTTGTGGGCCCAGCTGTCCATATGGAAGAAAACGTGTCCAACAAGGACCACAATGGCACCAACAGACATGCTTGCAAAAATAAAAAATCAAGGATGTTTTTCCTTGATACAGAATGCAACGGCTGACATAAAAAGAATGAATATTTCCGAGGAACTCACACACACACACAAAAACACACACACACTCAGACAAAAACAAAGCATACACACCCCTTGTTAAAATGTACGCCTCTAACATTCACAAAAAACGACCCCACGTCTTTGTGCTCTTTTTCTACCATGTACAGTATATTGTGTAATGATAGACTCGTCTGTCACTTTAGTTAACTCTTAGAGCAACACGATTAGTATTTACCTTTCAGTGGATAATTTCGAGTCATAATTAAGCAGGTTATAATTCAGAGATTTATGAATTTGATATTAATTAATAAAATCTAAATAAATACATACTAAACGTGTTTAAGTTGCAAATAACTATAAACTACAAAAAAAAAACATCTTAATCTTCATAATCTTAAGAAAATAGACAGCATGTATAGTTTTGGTCAAATTTGCTCGTTCACAAATATGAAGCGTTTAGAGTTTAATTTAGATTTAAAAACCTATGCTATATCAACAAGTCTGGCAATGAAGCGCGCAATAAAACTTGGTGCTCTGGCTTTTTTGGTTAGGGGAAAAGGCCCTGTATGACATGTACCCTCTGTAAATAATTAGCACCGTGTGTCAATCCACGAGTTTGTTTAATGATAGTGATATGATAGGGTCGCTCAAACATCTGTTGTTATTTGGGGGGAAAACAAGCAAGATTTTCTATTGGATATCCTAGAGTTACTTCAGTCATTAAACTAGACAGTAAATCCGTGCGTAGAGAAAGAGTTGCGAACTTATATAGAACGGCACAATTTAATTATTTGACGGAAAGCGGATTTAAATAAATAAAATGATAATAAATGTTATGTTTTGAAAACAGTGACAAAAATGTATCTTATATATGCACATGGTTTAAGAATCCAAACAGCGCATCTCAAACATACAATACTACTTGTTCTTATTTAGCCAGCACAAAATAAACTATAGCAATAAAGCAAACTAACTGCCCGAGTAGCATATAAAGCTTTAAAAGTGCACACAGAATAGCCGAAAAAATAACTCAAGAATTGTGTATTGTATATTTTTTCTTTTAAATGTGCCATTTCAACGCTGGAGTTTGAAGTACCGCACAGAACAGACGAAAGCTAGCGGATAAATGGCTGCTTAGCGCCTGAAGCCCTCTTATATTAAGTAAGTGGATTTTTACCCCATTTCACAAGTGACTTTAGCCTTCTTGGTAATGAAGTGACCATACATTTAAATTCAGAAAATTCAAGAAATGATCGTCCTTTCTGAAGCAGAACAAATGTGTACATACCCATGCGACTTTGTTCGAAAGTAGTCTTTCTATGCAAGAAACATAAAAAATCCATAAAGGCCAATAACGTTTTTTCTTTTTTTTCTTTAAGAATTTCCTCTCAAATCGCGAAGGAACAAAAACAATATGTAATGTATCCAGTCGGTCCTTCCGTCAAAAACCAAACGCAATCCAAAGCGATTTTTTTAAACACATGGTTTTATTAAAAGTCTTATAAAAAATTTGGGATAGCCTAATATTCATCAAAGCCTTTTACAACGGGTGCCAACATTTTATAGAGATATTTATCAATAACCGTCGTTCCATTTTTTCACTTTACTGGGAATATATTTATGTTTTTATATCTACTTAAGCGCCCAAATATATATCCATTGTATACACTTACCACAAATATTTACAAAGAAGCTAAAGCAAATAAAATAAGCCGAAGGTTGCCAATCTTTTTTTATTCATGGCCATAAATATATTGGGTCCATAATAAAACCTAAAAATAAAAATATCTATAATTATAAAGTGGATTTGTACGTGCTTATAACACGAGGGACAAAAAAGGAAACATTTCTACAGCACACAATAATATTTTTACAAAAATTCACAAGAGCTTTAACATTCCCGGATGTGGGAGAGAGGGTTGGACCCGGTTTTCTGAACGAAAACAAATGTAAACACGATGCAACCTTTAACCCCCGAAAAGAAAAAGATGAGAATGGGTCGAGCTGCTTAAACCAGTCTGTTCTTAATTTTCGTTGGAAAATAAAAAACTCTCTAACGAGGTCTCTTAAACGCAGCCCTGTCCAAAAGAATATTACTATGGCTTCACCAGGTCCACTGTTGCGTCTGCACCAAGTGCGCCGTGGGGAAGTGCGGCGTGGCGGCGGCGCTGTAATGCGCGTTATACTGCATGTGTTGCAGAGACTGAGCGCTGTACGCAGAGAACGGGATGCTTGCCTGAAACGTGGCCGCCAGGTCCTGAGTTTTTAGTGCGTGGCACGGTTTACCGTCCCTGACTAACACGGGCACGGCCACGCGCCGCGGTGAAGGAAGGTGGCTCACTTCCATACCTTTTTCCGCCCGGGCTCGCTTCATTTTGTAGCGATGGTTCTGAAACCAGATCTTGACTTGAGTGGGCGTGAGACGGATCAGGCTGGCCAGGTGTTCTCTTTCCGGTGCTGAGAGGTAGCGCTGTTGTCGGAAACGCCGCTCCAGTTCATACGTCTGCGCTTTGGAAAACAGCACTCTCCGCTTGCGCTTTTTCCCAGAGTCGCTGCCGTTACTCGAAGTTTCCTTGTCGTTGTCGGGTGACTCGTCTGCCGACGGCTCGGGAGATTTTGCAAACGAGTCTTGAGAGCTGGCAGATAGGCCGTGCACTGGGTAAAAAAATCACAGTCATTCAAATCATTCAAAAAACAATAAAAGTTATATATATAAGATGTTTAAGTTTTTCTTTTGATCGACATCCTGTAATAGTTTACTACACAAGTTTCTTAACAAACATATAAAAAGTAATTTTGTGAACGAATCTGTATTTTTATTATACATCCTAGCGACAAAAAATATGCGTGCGCACAGAAATTTGTATTGTTTGTAAAAGCATCGTGACAAAATAAGGAAATATATATATATATAAAAAACATTTGCTGTAATAATTTTACGAAAAACCAGATAAAAAATCATATATATTTTGGGTTTTATATAATTTTATATAAAAAATCATATATATTTTGAAATGCTTTTTAAAGTCTGGATTAAAAATTATATTAAAACTCGTTCCGGAAAAGAAGGTGGGATTCTTGAACAGTACTTACATGAGTATTGAATGGTGTCGGTAGTTGCGAGCCACCTGGTGTACGGATTGTCAGTGTTATCGTAAAACGGGTTCTTTATAGGCAGGCTTTGGACATTCTGTATAGGGCTTTGCACAAGCACTCCAGGTGTTTTATTTGACTCCGAGCCCTCAGTATCCTCCTCCGTGCCAGTGATAGATCCTTCCTCATCGTTTGTATCTGGAAGGTCCAAAATGTCCTTCACCGAAAACCCCGTCTTTGTGTTGGTCAACGACATGTTCTGGGACAGCAGATGCAGTTAATGATGGAAAGTTGCTGCACCACTTTGGCAGTCCGCTGTTTAAAGAGATAGAATCACAAATGCACAAGGGATGTTTGGTGAACGCAGAGATTCAATGCAGAGAATCAGCACGAATCACAGTAAAGACGACTCATGGATCTCGGTCGATAAGCATTGCCTGGTAAAAGTAGTAGAGGAATCAGTTCTGTAAATCCAGAAAGAGCACCACAGGAGTGAAGAGCTATCGCTGATGCATGGATGTCGCGCTACGGCTGGGTGTTAGGTGGAAATAAGCCATTACCGGACTGATCAGTCCATATAAGGTTGGTCTCACACATGAACCTGCAGTGAAAAAGCATTACAAACGCAAAAGGTTGGCCACGTGTGGGCGGGTCTTGGGAGTCAAGTGGATGAAGACAGTGTTTGCCGATGTGAAATTGTGGGTTTTGGGGAGATCCGAGCCTATACCATTGGTGCTTCACAACATGATGAGTGGTATAACGTGTCAATTAATTACAAAGATGGGGAGGGCCTTTTTACACCCTATTTACATACAAAGGACCTCCAAGTAGCTTTATACACGACACATGTAACTTTAAAGCCCACTCTCCGCGAAAAAATAAAGCAAAAAACTCGTATACGTATATTATAAGTACAAACCATAATAGACAATACACACTATATAAGCAGAGTACTTAGCTGGCACAGCTGATGAATGACTTTCGAAGCGTTTCTATTTCAAACTTATCGTACAATATAATTCAATGTTCAGTCTATTTGAGGTCGCCTCAGCTGGGTAAAAAAGATAATTTATGTAAACCTTCTAGGTCAATATTTTAGTTCAGGATTAAGATGAAGAGCTTTCACTAGACATATTAAGTCATCAAATAGCAAGGCAGTAGAAATACTTGAATAATAATAATAATAATAATAATAATAATAAATAAGTGATTTCGTCTTATAGGTGACAATGAAGTTATGTGTGAATTATTATCTTGATAAAATTATGCAGAATTATTATTTGAGAATGTCAAAGACTTAAATATTATTGAGTACTTTTTCATTTTTTTCATTTTTTAATTCTTTTCTACAGAAAAGGCGTTTACTGGTTGTTATCGTTGCTCTATAGCTTGCAGAGAAGCAAAGCATTATTGTTGATCAGTGTCTTTTCCACTCGGTCTATACCCCTCCCGTCTCTCTTTTCTTTTTGCTTCTGTGCCTCCTATCTCGTATGTGATGTGGGTGACAATGTTGCACGTTTTGAGCCAGTTCTCTGCTCATCCTGGGTGGTCGAGCCCGGGCAAACACAAATACAAACCGATTGCTAAGCTGCAGACAATGGACGAAATGTAGACAAATGTCCGGCTCCTGTTGGAAGCCTTTGTCCTGCCGCAGTTTTTGCATTTATTTAAGGGCCAAAATAATAGATGATTGACGCCAGTGTACAATACATTCTAACTGTTTGGAATAAATCTGAGGTTGTTCCTAGTTGTCATGGCATTCAGCTGCATTCAGTGAACTATCTCTTCATTCATTTGAGTTCCTTCGTGATATTAGAGAATGTATTTGATTTTTCTCTTTCTCCACACTCTACAAAAAACATACACAAAAGTGTAAAAAAATATAATAACAGCAACAACAGCAATAATAAAAACAAAAATAACAATAACACCAACACCACTATCAACAACAACAACAACAACAATAATAATAATTTTAAATATTTCGTTGCATGGTTGACTATTATAGTTTTCTAGTCTAAACCTTTTGCCCTAATCAG
>JAOUQV010000002.1:8553618-8564173 GCA_028565295.1 Aspidoras spilotus | reverse complement strand
AGTTGAGCAACTAGAATTCTACATTAGACAAGAATGGGTTAACATTCCTATCCCTCAACTTGAGCAACTTGTCTCCTTAGTTCACAAACGTTTACAGATTTTTGTAAAGAGAAAAGGGGATTTCTCACAGTGGTCAACATGGTCAATTTTTTTGAGATTTCATGTTGTCATGAAATTTAAAATCACCTAGTTTTTTCTTTTTAAATGATACATTTTCTTAGCTTAAACATTTCATATATCATCTATGTTCTATTCTGAATAAAATATAAAACTTCCTCCAACTTCTTTGGAATGAGTTTGTATGAAACTTTTCAGCACACAAAGATTTAAAAGAGATGAACACACACAAATATGCACACAAATTTGCACACACACACACACACACACACACTAAAGGTATGGTCCTGCTACAAAAAGGTTTATAGCACATTGCCCATGGCGCCACACCATAGTTTTCACTACTTGTCATTTAGTGTTCTGGATTTGATAGAAATAGGAGCCAGAGTGAAAGTCTGCATCTTAGATGTAGTTACGATAGCACTGTGCACATTCTACTTGGCACATCTCTGCTTAAATTCAGTGGAACTTTGACTGGCTCTGTGTGGCTGATCTGTGCAGATACTTGCCATTCTTACTAAAAATGACCCTCTGTTCAGAATTATTCAACAAAATAACTAAGCATTCGTCATGATTCTCTTTATTCCTTTGTAAGATCATTTTGATTCACGTGTAAGCCCTGAATGTACTGGCTTTATGTTTGCTTTGTTAATTTTTTACTTCAATGTTGCCCTGATAAGCTTGGATACTATTTCTCAATTTTATCTGTTTCATGGTTTGCAGGAACTGAATTTTAATCACTTGATGACTTCACATATTAATAAACAATACAGGTACTGGTGTGAAACTGTAAACAAGATATAATACTATAGTAATACTATACAATAATACTATATAATACTACACAAACACTGTATACTAATAACATAAGCTTTTCTGTTCTACTGAATTCTATTTAATCCAGTAAAAATATACTAGTTAAATATTCTTTAGACATGTCTGATGTCAGCAGTGAGTCTTGAGTATAGAGGTGTAGTCTTGGCTTGCGGATACAGAGGACATGATGAATTATCAAGCAGCTACCCGCAGTGTGGGATCTGTGATAGTGCGCCCTCTTTTCACCTCCACTGTAGAGCTAGGTGTGAGAAACACCTACCAGCATCCACCTAGCATTTGTAAGCTAAGTTCTGCAGAGAGATAGTGGCCTAGTGAAGCTGAGGGCCGATATAAATTACATGCTGATGAGGATGATAAACCATGTCATAACAGCTCTCTGCTTGTAAGAGCCAAATAGAGATAGACTCTTGTGTCTCTACCAGGGCTTCTATGCCATTTTGATTAAATCACTATCTGCATGTGTTGGACTTGCAGCTAAGGATTTATTTACATACATTACATATTCTTGAGCCTTTCACTGCCACAGTTCCCCTATGCAAAAATAAAATGGATAAATAGGACCAATCTTTCAGTAAAAAAAGAAAAAAAACCAGACCATACATTCGGTTTATAAAAAATGTTTTACTTAGAGGCTCTATCGTTTGCCAGTGAACAATTCCTGGCTAGAAAATAGTTCCTGCCTATAAAATAGTTTCACTGCTGATAAACAATAATAAACATATTGGTATATAATGTATATTATAAAATAAACTGTTTATACAGACATAAAATAGAACTCGTTTTATATCAAACATTACACAAACTTAAACACAGTTGTTTTCTTTACGTAGCCAGACAGTTAAACACGTAATGACTGAGATAAGTCTACTTTATCGGCCAGTAGTAAGACTTTGAGGATAAGGCCTGTGTGGATGCTAATTAAGACGATACAGTGAGATCAAGCGTGCAGAAATCATGTAAATTGCTTAAACCAGCATGAGAAAATAAAGGACCTTGCCAGATTACTTTAGCATTTTAACATGGAAGCGTGAAATGTATTTTATTATATCTATATTTATATATAAAGTACTGTATATAGCAACATTTTCCCTATTTGTTTACTAATAAAAATCAGTTTTGTAGTTCAGACTCTCCTATCTTGTAATCATCACCATTACAGATGAAAGCGTAAACCTCCTCTTAGAACAACCTCAATTGCCACAATTAAATAAGTGTGGTTGCAAGATTATAACTTCCCCACCTCAACAAAAGAGAGCAAAGCATTAAATAATCCTACAATTAGAAACAATCAAAGCTAATGTCAACAATACAGCTCGGGCCAGGAATGGTGTTTGGACCGTCCTGGTAGGCGCCAGACTGACGAGACTTTGACCAAAGCGGTCATAATCTCATGCCACAACATACTTTTGGCAGACTGAACACATAACCACTGTGTTCCCACCATAATGCTGTAAATGTAACACATTCATAATTTTCATATCACTGATATTTTTTTGTGGTTAATATATAATATACAAGTATAATAATATTTAATATATAAAATAGCACAGGCTATTCTAATTTGTCTGATATATTGTCCAAGTGTGACAAAATGTTAAGTCAAGTTTCATAAAAAGACGAAAACACGAAATAACAACCTGCAATAATTTTGCTCCTATTTTTAATGTTTATATGCAATTTATATTCAGTTATATGCAGTACTGTATTATTTTGACACTTATACATTGCTTCAGTTTAATATTGTACATTTGATTAAATTAATTTTAGCTTTAAATTTAACTTAAATTTTAGTAAGTTCACTTAAAAGTATACATACAGCAATTTATATATGATAGCACCTGGTTGCTAATGAATATACTGCATTATCAATTTATTTTAAAAGGAAATAATAACTAAAAAATAAAATAATATTTATATTTTTTATGTATTGACTTATATTTTCTATATTAAGGGGTTATCTACATTTATTTTTATTTTTTGTTTATAATATATTTATTTTATAGTAATTTGTTTACCAGAAACAACCGTGAGTGTATGTGCAAAGTGTGCGTGTTCAGAGATAAGAGATTTCTGTAAGGGGTGCCCGCTGTGCCTTTTTTTGTGCACAAACTTTTCTGTTGACTCAACATTGCACCAATATGCACACTGCTGTAAGTCGGTCAATTTTTGAGCCACAAAAACGAAATTCGAAATGCTTGGACTCGGTTACAGCCTAACCCATCATGTCAAATTACAGAGTGATCACACTCTCCGTTCTTTGTGTATCACTCTTCAAAATTACTTCTATACTTACAAATTCTTTTGGTTTGATGTAGAAACTCCATTTAAACTTTAAAACGTAGAGACAGGTTTTCTCTATGAGGAAAATAAAAAATCTCATCGATTTACAAATTCCTTATCAAGCCATGATGACTTGTTTATAACAAGCTTCTTTAAAATCCTTATAGACCTCAAAGGTAAATTTCAGAAAAATCATCACTGAGCTTTTAGAATCGCCATATTTTCTAAACTGTCATAACTCTGAAAATGTTTTATCAATCTACACAAATTTTACATCTAAACGAAGACCAAGGTCCTGCCAATATATCTTAAATATATTCTGAGCTATGAGTGGTTAGTCAGGCGGTGTTAGTCAGATGTTGCTTATACTGTACTAATTGCTAATACTAATTGTTAATGTTAACTGCAAATTCTAACGTCTATTGTTACATTTGTAAAATAATAATTTCTAATTTAATTTGTGGCAATGCTAACTACTCATGCTAACTATTAATGGTAATTGATGCTAAATAATTGTAATTGCTATTTTTTTTGTTTATGTTTGTTTGTGTTAATGCTAGGTGCTAATACTAATTCCTAATGCTATTAGGTAATGCTAACCACTAAAGTTATTGCTAATGCTAAAAGCTAATGCTAACATTTGTGACTAATTTCTAAAAGTAATTACTGCTAGCTAATGCTAATTGCTAATGCTAATTGCTAATAGTAATTGTTAATGCTAATTGCTAATGCTAATATTTGTCACATTGCTAATTTATAATGAAAATTTATGTTAGATCATGCTAATGCTAATAGTTAAAGTTAATGTTACACAATTGCTAATTCTAACAGCAATTGCTAACAACAAATGTTAATGTTGTAACAATGTTAATTACTAATGCTAACTGCTAATAGTAATTTATATTATTATTTCTATGTTAATTTTGGGAGATTGCAGCGAGGTGCCTGCAGCTTTGCCATGATCTACTGGTCAACAAAGATGCTGTTGGAACATATAATTATATTGTATATTTCAGTAAATTACTAAATTATTTCAGAGTACTGTAAAATTCAAACTTCTAGTGGAAACACGTTATTTGATTTTATTCAGTTTTAATTACAATATTAAGATCATACTAAAGTAAGTTTTGATGTAAATACTATAAATAATAGTGTTACTAGACTAAAACCTCTAAAAAAAACTAAACTAAAAAAATACATCAAGATGCTTCTTCAGTCTTTATGTCGTACTGTATCCTATATTAAATATTTTCTGTTTTCCAGCCTACAATCCTACATTAGGTGGAAATTTCAAAAACTACTAAAGTCTTCTGATCTTCTGTCCTAATTTAGTAACTCACATAACATAATCCCAGTATTTGCTATAATTCTAATTAGGCTCTGATAGTAAGCAGATGAAGGAAATAAACCTTTTTTTAACATTTGTTCAGGTCAAAGTATGACAGATGAATAAATTATGTATAGAACAGTTTAATCTATTCTTAACAAAGTTTTGATTAAATAACTAATTATAAACTTTAATAATTTCATTTCACAAATGAAAAATATTGCAGCAGGGCATTACACATGCATACCATTGCTCTCTGAGACTAAACTAGAAAAGAAGTAGATTAACAGTCATATAGAAGATGACTGTACAATCTGTTGAACTGGATGTCTGCCTGATTAGACAAAGTGGTGAATGAAGTTTATTTTTCCGGAGGTTGAACAGCATTAATCATAGGGTCAGACTCAGGGATTTGCCTTTGCTACTTTAGAAGGAGCTTTAGAGGTTTTTTCTATTTGTTTACATAAACTGACCAGTTACTCGGGTGGGTTACTCTAGTAGCAACATGTGGTTTACAGTAGTTTAATAATGCCTTTCTCATAATTGTGTAACTGTTATTTAAAGCCTGTGTTTGCATTTACTGAAGCCATATCAAAGGCTTTATGTTGTACATTTGCAGTCCTAGACAACTATGCCACAGAGAGATTCAGATATAAAAAAGAGTAAATTAATAGAAATGTATTAGTACACTATATAACTAGATATATACTAACACTAGATGAATTAAAAGATCCATATTTTGCCCACTGAGAGTGTTTTAACACTTCATAATCTTTTGAACACATAACCTAATTAATTTTGACCTATACCAGAACTTATAAAAAGTATCTGCAGTTGACTGGAAGGCCCACATGGATTGCTTAACAACAAACAGACCATGCTGGATCTCTCACAACAGATATTTGCGAATCCAATCGGCAAGAAAATGGACTGCAAGTTTAGGTTACGTTGCCTGAAATGAGAATGTGCTGTTTAAGGTCTTTCATGTGTCCAGTTCAAATAACCTGTGCTGCTTTGCTGGATGATATGCGTGAAAACCAGTTTGGCTGATGATGTCACCAGAGCGTAATCTAATTGTTCTTTTAGCGCCTTGCTATAGGGCATTTTTTACATCCTGTAGGACACAAAGTTCAACACCCAGTCCGTCACACACATAAACATACACACCTGCTTACACGCACACAAAACATAATTTGATAGTTTGCCCCTCAGCCCTTTTACAGTTTAAAAGCAGTATTGTATTGTTTTCTAATTTCTAATCTACTTTATCTTAAGAACTGAGCCTATATGAGCTGGTAATAGACAGGAAATAAACAGAATAAGTAACTTGTATTTTAGTCATAGAAGCTGGTGCGATGCACAGAATTCTGATACTAGAACAGGAAATACAGGAGAACATATGAGTAAGGCATATTTGGAAAGAGCAGGACCAGACCTGTGCTCTGCTATCAGGGTAGTCCAGCAGTGAACCATGAAGAGGCAGTATGGTTCACAACTATCAGTCACCCACATGACAACACAGCATTGCCGTCATGTTAACGATGACATATTTTTTCACTTGTTGAGCCTGACACAACAATTGTTCAGAACACAAAACCATCTGGAAAGGATGCCAATTTAACAGCAACATTTTGTGCACAAATTAAGCTATGCATCTATAAATTCAGGTTTAAAGTGAAATCTATAGTATACCAAAGTGTCAGCTATGTTTAAACGTGTGTTGGCATACATGTATAGTTGTCAAAGCTAATTTATGTATTTCTTCTGTTACCCAAAAGCTAATTTATGACTTCTATTTGTTTCAAAACTATGAACTACTTTTGACTCCAAATTAAGCTTTCATGGCAAATTGTAACCTAATCCAACATCCTTAACAAGTGTATATTTCATGGATAATGCATGACCATTTAAACAGTTCACCTCTCCTTATTCAAATCACATTTCCTTAACTGGAACAATGGAAACCCATTCAGAAAAATAAAGGCCAAAGGCATAACACAATATATTGAATTAAGGGTAAAAAGATTCTTCAATGGTGCTTTCTGAAATCTTTACATTTTTGAGGTTTTGTCAAAGTTGCAATTGGTGAGCCTCAACTGCCAATAGGATTTAACTCAATTCTCACTGTATTCACATAGCCTACTTCCACACTAACAAGGTGTGTCACTTTCTAAATTTAGTTGCTATTCAGAAAGTTTTTAACTGCCCTGACTCTATCAGCACTTGATCTGGCATTGATTTTATCATTTTTTAACATGATCTGAGCAGTCAGTCTGGTTTTCATTTCCCCAGTGCACACACTGGTCAAAGTTTGCTTGTTTTATTGGAAATCTTGTTCTTATATTCGTGCCTGGCACCTTTTGACCTTGAATGTCTCTGGGGGGTTGTGGACAAGGGGAAAAACAAGGAAAACTGCTTCCTTGTCTTGTGAAAAGAGCAGTGTGAAAATTAAGGCGTTGCCTATCATGACCTATCATGCTCCTGGTCTCAATGATTGGGCTGGATATTAGGGATAGTTTACACTTAGGAATACATAAATACTTCATCTTTAGATTTTAATATCAGTAAGAAAAAAAATACCAATGTGGAAGACATTGATATATGACTGAATTATTATAAGCAATTACCTCATAAGGAGCACAGCAGGAGATGCACCTCTCTGTGTTCTGCTGCTTTTCTCATTTATTTGATCAACCTCAAAGAAAACATCCTTAATGGGAGATGGTTTATATTTTAATGTTTTCTATAAAAGAAAAGAAGAGGAAAATGTCCTGTAGTTATTGTAGCATGTGTGGATAGCCAGTACTTTTTCTATCTTGTAAAATTAGTTGTATATAAATTGGTAATGACAATTTGCAGAATCCCCAAACCCACCTTTTACTTTCTGTTTTTTTCAGTGGTATTTATATAGGCTATAGGTTCAAGTCATGCTGTTTGCTGTTTAATCAGCAGTTTAAACTATGCCCAACTTTTTAAACATAGATCTGTGGGATGTAAAATCTGTGGAAAAAAAACTTTTAAAGATTTGCTTTATTTTATTTCCATTTTCAGACATGTATCTACCACTGTGAGAGCTATGGTAGTAGTTAGTTACAGACAAATGCATATTTGGTGCCCGGATGTAGACTGGAATTTCAACCTCACACCCAATGTATCTGGGATAGGCGCCAGGGCCACCATCAGCAGGTTGAAGAGATTAATGAAAATGTAAAATAAAAATAAATATACAAATCAATTTTAATTACAGTTAACAGGCAACTAAAACTAGCATTTTATTTTTATTCTTAAAATATAAAATCTATACTCTTCAGCCACTTAATTAGGGACACCTGTTAATCTCCACACAAAGACAAATATATAATCAGCAAATCACAATGCATTTAGGCATGTGGTTTAGATGTCATGGTGGTCTGTGCTAGATGGACTGGTTTGGTTATTTCATAAATGACTGATCTACTTGAAGTATCATGCAATCCAGTGCTAAGGTTTACAGAAAATGGCCCAAACTGGATGTCAGACTGGCCAAAGTGGTTCAAACAAATATAAGAGCAACAGTCATTTAAATAATCTCTCTTTACAACTGAGGTATACAGAAAATCACATCTGTATGCATAGTATGTCAAAGGTCCTGAGGTACTGTATGTTTTCTTAGCATTAATGAGCCCCTTATTACCGTCTTCCGAAGCATTTATATAAAAGAGACTGCCTGAATATAGTTGCTGACAATCTTTTTATGTTTAATTTCCTTTGAGTTACACGTAAGCATGAAAAATCTGTGTATTTAAGATTATATGCTCTTTCCTTGACATTAGGTGTAAAAGAAAACTTTCTTTTTTTAATAGTTTTTATTTAGAAGAATAATAATATATTGCATTTGCACAAGGAACTGTTGGAGAAGACCAAAGGTTTCAGATTATCCTTCTCCTTATAATACACAGCAATAGATAGATCCATTCAAGGGAACATCGCTGAAGTCTCACAGAGCCATTAATGTGGACGTAATCACAGGGTTTTTCTAAAAGATTCCGCCCTGCATGGGAATGCCTCCCCAAGTGTGACTTACAAATGGCTGACAAATAGTAAGTGATGGACGATATGAGAGATGGACTCTCCACCACACCACACACACTTTCAAATTATCTCATAGCTTTTTGAAATCCGCTGGCAAGCCACAGCGAATAGCACTTGGCGTTCTGCTTTTCCTCTGACAAAGGATTTTCCGAAATAAACCTTACAAAGCAAGCTGGGGCCCTTTAAAATATATTATATTAGTCTATGTGCAATGGAAGCAAGTAAAACTGTCAAAGGGGAAAGAGATTCAATAAATCGCAAAACAAAACAATGCTCTGAATGTACTGCCCAACTATTACAACCAAAAGCACGTTTGGATCTATACAAATGTCACAATGTTTGTTTACATTTGACAAACAAATGACTTTATATACGTTATATATAAGCAGTAGACAACATCAAGAAACAGCTTCGTTTTTGAGACTGTGCTTTAGTGTCTTTCCAGGAGAGCAAGCTGAGAACTGCCTGCACTAACACAAAGGCAAAATAGCTAATGTAGCTCATTTGAACGCATGGCCGCTCTTCTATAGAAACATTTCCTCACGTTAGAAGAGGTGAGACTGTGTCAAAAGCTCTGGCGCCTCCCTTTACCTATAGGTAACTTTAAACCAGCATCTGGCCTGCTTGACCTCAAAGGCACATGCAGATAAACACAAGAAATATTTTACATTTATGAGATTTTTGACTTATCAGAATAACATAGCCATAAAATTAATCCAAAAAGTAATTTTATTGAGTGCAATGGATATTTATCTAAAAAAAAAAATCAAATGTCTGTATTTTTGGTCACATATACATTGATTGTAAAATATGTAAAAATTTGTAACACTGCACATTTGTTTTGCATTATTTGATGTCTATTTTTTAAATAAACATACTAATACTAGCAACTGTACAACAGTATCTGCATTAGACATTTAAGCAATTTGAATCACACATGTAAATATGTGTATACTGACACGCATAAAAAAGTGGAATGTGCATGTGTCGTGTGTGGATTTGCTTCACATGGCATGTAAACTTGCATTGGAATATGCAGTGAGAGATTGAGTGTGTGCATGGGCTGCTGGCCTCTGGTTACCCACAAAAAAGTGATATTCACAGGGAGAGGAGCCGTGGGTTAACACTGGGCCACAATTATCCAGCCTGCTGAGTCTCAGTGAGTGTGACTCCAGTTGCTGAAAGAACATGCAGAGCTCAGGCGTGCTGCATGAGGTTTGGTTTCACTCCTATATTGCCTCACAGCGCGTGACTAAGAAACAAAACACAACCCCATGCAGGCAAGTTTCCAAAATGTTTTTGTACTGTATATATTGATTCGATATAAAGCTGGTCATTTGTAAATCATCAATGGTTAGAAGAGAATATTACATTGTTATTTTTATTACTCTGTGGAATTGCTTTCTGAAAAGGATGTCGCCTTCTGTGTTCTGTCTACGGGTTGTTTTGTTTATTTAGCTGCAAATGAGCCATTCAAATCAATTAATTGCTTCCAGTTATACATTGCTGACGTTTGTGGGTTCAATTAAGATAATAACATGAAAGGAAACTTTGTAGACTTATAAAGCACTGGTTTCTAAAAAAGATCTTTTTTTTTACATTTTTAGAGAAAGCATATAATTTAAACAATAAAAAATAATGATATAAAGTACAACCCTGTCGACTTAGAATGTGTATTTTACCAAATCTCTTTTCTTAAAACTTAAACTGACAGTTGCTTCCTATATATTTATTTTTTACCTAATCTTCAGCATAAGTGGAAATTTAATGGAACGACGTAATACTCATACGCAAATTTCATCTTATATACAAAGGCACATACAGGGTGTAGACAATGAAAATGAAACTTGGGAATGACACATACAAGTCTTGCACAGTGGTCAGAGAGATTTTAAGCCATTCTTCTTGCAGGATAGTGACCAG
>JAOUQV010000002.1:8505677-8518004 GCA_028565295.1 Aspidoras spilotus | reverse complement strand
TGATTTAGAGTCATGTGTCATATTTGCTGTCCATATGTATCATACTGTATATACAATATTTACAATTTACAAAAAATATATAAAAAACTAAAAATCTAATCATTTCAGTGCTGCATACACTTGTACCTAAATCTTTTCCTTGTACAACATAGGCAGGTATGTGCCATAGTAGACAAGATGTGATAAAATACTACATTCCTGATTATTACCCACACATTTTAAAGCTGATGTGCTGTCAATAAAGTCTGAAATTTAGTGTGAAAGTGATTCATTTTGCCACTATGCTTGCACACAGTGGAATTTGTCCTCCGCATTTAACCCATCCGTGCCATGAAAAACACATATACACACACTGGTGAAGTGAGCACACGTGCCTGGAGCGGTGAGCAGCCCTGCACAGCGCCCGGTGAGCAACTGGGGGGTAGGTGCCTTGTCCAAGGGCACTTCAGCCATGACTTGGCATTACTAGGAATCAAACCAGGGACCTTCCGGACGCAAGGCTGGTTCCTTAACCACAAGCCCTACAACTGCCTCAAAGCTGATTCCCTGACCGGGAGTTTTTAGTGTGTAAAGTGTGTAAGGAAAGAGTAAACTTGTAAAACAGAATAGTTGGCAACTCCTAACTTTTTCTGCCCAACCCTAGACAGAGCGCCAATCCATCATAGGTAATGGGCAATTTAGAGACACCAATTAACCTATCATGCATTCCTTTGGAATGCAGGAAAGAACCGAAGTACCCAGAAATAACCATAGGGAACATGCAATTTTCCTGAGTGACCCCACCTGGGGCTGGAACCCGGGAACTTATTTCTTGCAAGGCCAGCTTGCAATACAGTTTCCTCTTTCTTAAGTGTCGAGGTTACACATATATTGCTACTGGCCTAGCCAAGGCTTTCTTCAGATGTAGCTTGGTGATGCTATTTACACTCACTATACCATACCAGTGTAAATCAGCATTCATTATAATCGCATATAATTTGTAATCAGACACTTATTGTAAAAGTGCAATGTACACGTGTTATGATCAGGCCTTTATTATAATCATACACTCACTATAATCGCATGCTCAGTATAAACATGCACTCACAAACACTGTAATCACAGTCACTTCAGTCACAAACCCAGTATAGTAATACACTCTGTAAAATCACAATTATAATCTCTCACTGTAATTGCACACTTACTATAATAATAAACTCATGGTAATTATACTATAATTACACACATTATAATTTCATAATCACAATTATTACATTATACCTGCACACTCACTATAATAATGATTACATGCTCACTAGAATATTACTATATTTAAACAATCATTATAATTTCAGTATAGTTATACACGCTGATTAATCACACATTTACTCTATTCATAGTCATTATAATCACACTTTGAACACTTTTATTATGATCAAACACTTATGGTACTATAATCATACACTCACTTTAAAAATATTTATATTCAATCACTAGATATAATCACATAATTAGAACGCCCTAAATCAGAAAACATTGAGACAGTATGGAGAATTCATATAAAAACACAAAACATTTCTTACATTTACTTTGGCTTATACTGCAGGCAATATGATTGTGAGATTTGTCTTAAGTAATAATTACTGCATTTCAGGTCTGCAACATATTCCAAAAAATTGAGATGGGTACAATTTAGGTCTAGCAATGAATAATAAATAAATAACTAAATAAATATGTGATTTCAAACAGGTGCTGTCAACAAGTGTTTGTAAGAACCATGAGATCAGCCAATCACACATCATTGTGTTTCAGAGTCAAAAAAGTATGTAACTTCTCAACATGTCTATTCAAAATCCGAATAGAACAAGTGATGAGGAAAGCACTACAAAGATTTATGGGAGCATTCAGGATCGTAGCAGTACCATTAACAATGTCAGATATGCTGATGACATCATGTTATTGGCCACACCTCAAGAGAAACTACAGGACCTCTTCTCGCTTAACAGTGCATAATAATATTATATGGTTTAAAGAATATGCAGGAATTTGGGTGAGTAAAGACTAAGGTTGCAAGCTTAAGAGTTTTGATCACTGATATAAACTCCTGTATAAGGATTTGATTTGGTAAAGTTTTCAAGCACTTCAATACAGGGTTACAATAAATGAAAATTAATGGGAACCATGTCCAGAAGCAACATCAAATTCTCTGGCCAATTTCTGATGCTGTGTGCTCCTGGCCTGAGAAACATCCAGACAGTTATCAGCGCTTTCAGTGTTTGCTAAAGATCACATAGAATCTTATGCCATCTGTTAAACGTGGTGGTGGTATGAGCAGGGGTTGGGGCTTTTTTGCAGCTGGGTCTGAGTGGCTTGCCATTATTGATGAAACAATGAATTCTGACTTTTATAAGAGAATTATTAAGGAAAATATCCAGACATGTGTCTACAAATTTTAAGGGAAGACAATGACCCAAAGCAAACAAGTAATTCTACCAAAGAATGGTTAAAGAATAATAAAGTTAATGTTTTGAAATGTCCAAGTCAAAGTCCTGATTTTAATCTAGTCGAAACATTGTGGAAGCAAGCAGTTAATGTAAAGAAACCAACCAACACCCGGGAGTTGAATTTTTTCTGCATGGAGGATTAAACTAAAATTTATCAAAGTCAGTGTGCGGAACTGATCAACAGTTACCAGACATGTTTATTTTCCGTTATTGCTTCACAGGAGATGCACACCAGATACTAAAAGTAAAGGTTCACATACTTTTGCCACTCAATCATATGTAATATTGAATTATTTTCCTCAATAAATAAAAAACCATGTATAATATTTTTTTGTCGTTTGTTTATGTCGGTTCTCTTTATCAACTTTTAGGACTTGGATGATGGCCAAATTTTAGTTCAAATTTATGCGGAAATATAGGACATCTTTAAAAGGATTCACACACTTTCAAGCACCACTTGTATCTTCATGTTGTCTGCCATAAAATAAAAGCCACACACCCCTGGATGCACGCGCACACATATATGCACAAACACATCCACACACACACACAAAAAAGTGTATGGTCCAAATACTCATAAATTTAAGTGTTAGTTTTAAATAAAAACTTATTTTAAGTTACCTGAAAAGCATATAGGTAGCCATACTTGTCATTGCTGATTAATGTATATTTAAGTGAATGCCTATGTGTTAGCCCTTCGGGTCACATTTTTTGCAGTGACCCTGTATTAGGGTGGCTGACTTTCTCAGGTGAAAATGATGTTTCTTTATGAGAGAAACTAAGCGTTCTCTACTCACAGCACCTTGACAGGTTACTGAAAGCCTCACAATAGGCAAAGCTGTAAAGTGCAGGTTAAGGGGAGAAAATCACATCATGCATACATGTCAGTCACTACGCTAGTTTGCTTTGATAACTTTGGCATATTGTCAGACTTAAGCTATTGTAAGGCGTGTTTGCTGAGTAAAGAATCTCAAAGCATTTGTTATTTGCTTATACCTTAGAGGATGTTAAAATTAATTAAATAAGGTCTTAATGCATTTTGTTTGTAAACATAATAGTGTAACTTGTATACTGTGAATGTTGACTTTATGAAAACGTCACCACAGTAACAGTAATGTAGCTTCATTCCAAACACAACAGAGCTGATTTTGGTCGTGCTTTACTCAATGCAATGTATAATTGTCTGACAGCATAAATAAATCAGTGAATCTAAATTCAGTCCAGGATTTGAATTGTCTTCACTAGCTATTTTGGTCTGTACTGCTGTTTTAAATTAGAATACAGTTTTAGCCATTTTTTACACCAGTGTACAGCTGTGTGTTGAATAAAAACATTTGATTTAAAGGCCAACACAACTGGATAAGTAAGGTTTTTGTAGGAGATTGAAAGACTTACTCATCATTTTTGTCTTTGTCTTCATACAGCTCTTGAGCTTTCACATTATATGAGATGTTTTTCCTTTTACACAGGTACTTTAGAATTTTTGGGTGTGTCGTATAAAGGCTGTGACAGGTCTTTTGTATAAGCTTACATTCAGTTTTTGATATGAACATTTGCAAAAATGAAGATTAATATTTTCAAAAGGTATACCAGGCTACAGGTTAACCTAAAATGGACTGTTAAATTGGATGTACAGAGAAACATGGAAGGTAGTTTAGTAGAGTGAATAATTTTATACTCTAGAGAGTAATCATTTTGAATAATTGCAGAAGTTTAAATTGTGCTTTGAGGACATCTGCTACTTCCTGTTAACTTCTGCATCTTGAGACAGCAGGCATAGGACTGCGCCAGCCATAACCCCAGAGATGTGGATTAATTGCGACTTTGTGACTCTGTCAGACCCAGCAAGCAATGGAGCTAACAGACAGATTGACAGACGGGACAGATCATAGCACATGGCATCTAAAGCCGCAGACTCCGGAGGGAGTGAAGATTTTGATATGCTGATTGGGGTGGATGAGTCTTATAGTTAAAGCTGATGCTTTCTCATTTCTTTATGACAGATCTGTGTGGCTTGTTGTAAGATGAGATGGGCATTCTGTTTTCTTTATTCTGAAATAGAATCATGTGAAAAATGAAATTATATTCCATAGTTATACCACTCCATATAGTTCTGGAAAATGTCGATTTTGTTTAAAAATGTTGTTTTGCACATGAAATAAGTTTGCACACATTCTAGATTGATGAAATCATCCAGGGTAACTGACTAAGATGTGAATTTATGATTGTAGGGCAGGTGGTTTAGAAAGCTGCAGTAGAATCCCCTTGCTTAATTGCCTTGTGAATTTTATTATTTAAAGGATAAGGCAACCAGATGGTCATTTGGATGGAAAGTTAACTTTTTATCCAGCACTCTGTTTAGAGAGAAAGAGTGCATTTTAAAAACCTCAATGAAGCGAATTTTTTCTGCTTTAAGCAACCTAAGCTTAAGAGGTAAAACCTGCTGCACATACACTCATTCTATTTTGAACAATTTTAATCTCTTCAATGTAGATAAACTCTATAACATGATGACTCATTGTGTAAATGAAAACAAAAGTTGCATTGACTAATATGATTGATGGCGTAGAATTACAGTGAGCTCACTTGTTCCCAGGGTGGTCCGTTTGTGTTAGTCATGTGAGTTCAAGAGATAAACAATTCATTTTTTACCTTCCTACCCAGCCTTCTGAACATGAGACTCTGACATATGCTCTTAATTCCATGTTTTTTATCACTTCATAATTTATTTTCTAAAATTCTGCTATCATAAACTTACTATTGATATCTGCTCCATAAATTGTATTGTAATAGCTTACTTTTTCACTGTGGTTGTTTTTTTTAAATATCATTTTAAACTGCACGTCTAAAAAAACAATATGAATAAGAAAGGCAGAGAACTGTAAAATATGTTTGTTGAGCTATTGTTTACTGGACTTAAAATACATTGGGTAAAAAAAATCAACCCAGTATTGCTTTGGATGTAGCCATAGATGGCAGTGTTTTTCTTCATGTGTTTGTGTTGATCACATATAGTCTATTTTTAGAGTGTTTATATGCCTGTATCCTTCAAATATAATTTCTTTTATTAATAAGATATATTTTTAAGTTATTAAAACATACTGTTTGTTTTGCGAGGGAACACGTAAAACTGTTTTTATTTTTTTTTAAATGCGTGAAAAATCACAGTAACACACAAACATTCATTAAAACATGAAAAATATTAGAATAATATATTTCATATACGTTATTGAAATGTATATAATCTAGTAATGAAAGAGAACCTTAACATCTTAAGCTCCGGCACCTCCAGCTCTGCTTCCTGTCTTTTAGTAAGTGCCACTGTCTCCAAACCATACAACAAGATTGGTCTCACAAATCTCTTTCCGTTTACCTTTGCTGTAACCTTTTGGACTCACAACACTCCTTACAAATCTATTCATCCTCTCCATCCTGACTGTACTTCTGTTCTTTACCTGCTTTCTATACTCCCCAATTCCTTGGGCAGTTGCAAGTACCTGAACTACTCCACATTTTTTACCACTGCTCCCTTTAGCCTGACTGTTCTACCTCCCTCCCTATCATTCACACACATTATTCTTTTTAGACGACAGTTGACTTTCAGTCCTATCCTTTTTAGAGCATACATCCACCTCTCCAAGTTCTCTTCTAGATGTTCCCTGCTCTCACTACAGATCACAATGTCATCTGCAAACATCATAGTCCATGGTGATTCCTGTCTAACCTCATATGTTAGTCTGTCCATCACCAGCGCAAACAAGAAGATCCTTTATGCAGTCCTACCTTCACCTAGAAGCTATCTGTGACTCTTACAGCACATCTCTGTCATGCTGTTCTCATACATGAATTGGACCAGTCTAACATACTTTTCAGCAACTCCACACTTGCTCATACCCTCCCTCATCACCCTATCTCGACTTTTTCTATATCCACAGACACAGCTCTTTTTGACCTTATCCATGTTTATCCCTCAGTATTCTTGAAGCGGAAACAGCGTCTATGGTGCTCTTTCTGGGCATGAAACCATACTGCAACTCACAAAATGTCACTATTTGTCTAGACCTAGCTTCCACAACTCCCTTCCAAATATTTATTGTGTGGCACATCAACTTTATGCCGCTGCAGATGCTACAACTCTGCACATTGCCCTTATTCTTAAAAATTAACACAAGTACACTTTTCCTCCATTCCTCAGGCATCATTTAACTCTAGAATCTTACTGAATAATCTTGTCAAAACAACACTCCCATCACTCCTGGGCATTTCCATACCTCCACAGTGTTTCCTCGAGTCTGACATTCTTAATTCTGAAAATTCTCCTTTTCTCTTTCCCTCACCCTCTCCTCACATGTTAATGCATTTCTATTTCTATCCTTGACCACGCTTACAGGTTTTGCATTTATAGAGTGACATCACCTTTTGGTATAAGGTGCACTTTGCTCATGTTTTGTTGCAAAAATGCAGTCCTTGTTTCTCTGCATTTCAATGCCATTTTCTTATCAGTTTTCATAATTGTTGCATTTATTTTATTTAGTTTAACATTGCCTTCTGTATGCACATGCATGCACCCACTCAGGCTAGACAATGCCATGAAGGCTACATTAAAGCATTTCCGTTCTGTTACATGGGCTTTTTGCAACAAAAATGCCAGGAAGATATTTAAAAATATACAGCATAGTTGACAAAAGGTACTCTTAAACTAAAAAGTTATAGGACAAATACAATTATCATTTCTGTAAATATGCCTTTAATATTTAACCATGGTATATATATTATGATATACGTTAGCACTTTAACCCATATGAACACATGGTGTTTCCATATGTACAGTATATAATGATTATTAAAATACAACCTATTCTATTCTATTCTATAAATTTAATTGAAATTGGAATTAAGAATGTAATGTAAATTAAAAAAATATGTAAATGTTGAACAAACAAAATTAATTATATTAATTGACAATCACATAACATTAACTATAAAAGAACTTTTTTTCTTTTAACTGTTTATTTTCTGGTATTATTAAATAAAATTTAAGTAAAATTATATTAGATTTTTATTATTATAACTGCTTTAATATTGGGCTATGCATTGCACAAAGTATAAGCTATCATTATTCTTGTTTTAAATAAAGGAAAATAATTTTTAGCATAGGTAGGTAATAATTCATAAAATAGGTAGCTAATATGTTCCATATATTGTTGATTTTTATAGATAGATCACCCATAGATTTTGAGAGTTACGTCTGTTTCTTAAGTATTAAATATCTTAAGTTATTATATACAGTGCTGCAATGGTAACGGTATTTTCCATGTTTATCTACTGACATAATTGCTTTGCAGGTTTACGCGTCATTACATGAGTCATAGATGAATATTGAAAATAACAGTAAAATAATGAGCAGTTGTATTTCAGTTTCAAGCTAACAAATTACGCTCCGTTCTTATTTGCTGAGTTATTGAGGATTTGTTGACAAGCTTTTCCTCGACACACTGTATTTGTACAACAGTATTTCACTGATGCCTTTCGATATGGCTGAGGCCAAGGTCAGTTTTATATTTTACTGAAATCATAAAGTGACACTTGAGATAAACAGAATGTTTACTCTCCCTATGTGAGCTGTGACAGATATGTAAATTTAGCCTTATTCTTTCATCAAATTTGCATTTGCCCTCTTAACCAAACACTATAGGGATCCAATTCAAACATCTTTAATGATCGCTGCCCCTTTATGACCAATTGCCATATCGGGGGAAAAGGAAAGAGCAATTTATATTTTGAATGAACTGAGAAAAGCATCCAGCTATCATCCAGAGGTTGATAATAATTGGATCAGGTTTCCAGCAAAGCGATTGTGTTCTGACGCTCTGGTGGCTGACTGGTGATCGGCTGCCTTTTTTGCCTATTTGTTGTTTGCCTTTTATCTACCACTTGCAGACCTTTCCATGGGCTTCATTCCCGCCCCCGCTAATCAAACAACTTTTTAATAAGACTGAACGGCAGCTTCATGGCCTATGGATATATTCGCCACTCTCACTGTTGAACACAGGAATGAATATCAATGAAGACACACAATGCATGGAAATGCACAAATCAAAAAGTTATCCTTATTGTTTTTTTTTCTTATAACTAGCGATGGTAGATAAGTATGTGTATGTTTTTTTTTTATAAATGGTTAACAGTATGTATCTTCACACACTTAATAGCAGTGGAACAATTTCTGTACATACATTAATGGACAACATGAATGCTTATTTTGTTTATGTTTTACCTTGATTCTGGTTAACTTTCGTAGTATTGCATTTTCAAAGCATTATGCTGTTTTTCTGATCTACTAATCTACAACGAGATGCGTTGTTGGGAAACTGGCAGATATAAATCTATGCTTTAGGATGCTTCACTCTAATAGTTAAAACTTCAGCTTTGGCTGTATGGTCTGAATGTAATGTGCTTTTCATGCCCCTATTACTGGGCTAAATATTGATGCATTGCAGGTCTTCGCAAGCTGGGCAGCTGCTTGGGTTAGTGCAGCCATTGAGAAGTTAACAAGCTCAAAACAAAACAAGTGACAGAATGGCATTAAAGGGAGGGGGCTGGGAGCCTTTAGAGACATGGCGTTTAAGGAGCATCTCGATGTTGCCTGTCTCCCCCTACATGGGCATAGAGGCAAAAAGTGAACTGTGGTGTGGGCCTTTGCTAGGTGACTGAGGTTTTGTGGTCTGGAATGTGCCTTCTGTGGTTGTCCTTGTGAAAGCACCACAGAGCATTTGAGCAATATCTCTTCTGACTCTTGGCTTGTGATATGCATAACATTCAGGATGCAAACAACTATGTTACTTTTTTTTTGCAAATATAAGTCTAGATTTCTTTTTGTTCTGGCAACCCATCAAATCGCTATCTAATTATAGCAGAGGTGGTTGGAGTAGAAGATATCAGCTCTTTCATTGGCTGCTGGCAGCCCTGCCATTCACAAAGCCAGGGAATGCCACACACATTCTGTTTGTTCTACATGAGCAAACAGATTGTAAACTGGCTGATAATTTTTGTACTGACAATGTCATTTACGGCTGTCAGGCTTTTGTGTCTTGTGTTTGCTTTATTCAAATATGAACCGAGTGGACCTCCCCTCTGTCGCTCTCTTCTGCATTAAAATCACATCAATTCACTTCCATTTCGTCTTATCTGAAATTCATTGGAGGCAATCACTTGGAATGCCCCTGCGTTTCCAAGGAGACTAAAGGTCCTGCACCGACTTCAGAGGGATTAGGAACTTGTAGGATTTAAGTCGTGAAGTACACACTTGCTTTGTGGCATCTTGCTTTGATATCAAGTTGAGAGAATTGGCCTTTTGTGCTTTGATTTAGAGAGAAAAATAAGTATTGATTCAGATAACTTGTTGCTCACAAGAGATAATAAATCTTTAGTTTCTATTTCTTTTTGCACACTTTGTGGCATGGCTTTTATTGCTATCTAGAAAACCCATTAATGCATTCCAAGACACCATCAGACAATTGCACGTGGACACTAGAAATTTATGTTTCATTCCCATTTTGCAAGATGTGATCTTTGTGCTAGGACAGTCATGGAGGCATGCTGTCATAGGTGCCCCTGTGGCACAGATTTCAGTCCAAGCCCAGACAATAAATCAAGCTCACCTCAATGACTTGCTGCCCCTACACATACATTCCCTTCTTTTGTACTTTAGAGGTCAGGGCAGCTGAGTGTTAAGTTATTCACATCCCAACTGTCTGTCTGGAAGTTGCTGCAGATGTTACTGTGCTTTTCTTTCATTCTTCTTCTTTCCAAATCTCCTCCTCCCCGCCTTCACAGGCTGCTTGCGCAAGCTAGCTTTTAAAGCAGTGGAGGAGAGAGAAAAAAGTAGCATATGAAAAAAGACTGAAAGGCGAGGCTCCTGTCTCTGAATTGGCTCATCTTTTATTTGTTGCCAGCAAAAGTACAAAGTAAACAAACTGAAGTAAATGGATTCATTTTTAGTTGCGGTGGGGCATTTTGTGTGCAGTCGTAGGCCGTTCCTTTTTGTTCATCTTAACATCAGCGCTAACATCTATTATGCTTCTTTGTTGAAAGTGACAGGCATTTTTTTCCAGACTGTTTAAAATGTTTTGGCTAAGCTCATGAACAAAGGCTTATCTCTGAGCTGGATAATTACTGCATACTGTATTGTTTATAAGAACATTGTTTTTGCTGTAGTTCTCAATATATCTTTTAATTTAAAAATGATTTTGATAAAACTTAATAACTCATTTAATAACAGCCATTAAAGAGAAGTTTGTTTGTCACATTTTTGCAGTGTGAGCACACCAAGATAGTTCATCAATCTGTTACAGTTATAATTCACCTACAACATTTTATGAAATTTGTGGAGTAAACAGCAGCAATCTCAAGTGGCATGCCATTACACGCAGCTTCTAAACAATCAATTGACATTTGCAATTTGCTATTTACCATGTTATTTGAACCTTTGGCCATATGTCACAGCCTTTAGAAATGAGGAGTTGGTCATATTGAATTAGAAGATGATATTGGAAATATGGAGTGGTTTCTTATAAAATCTTTTCATTTCAATTCTTCACAATTCGCTGTAGTCAGTAGTCATTAAAATATAACAATATTATAACTATGTAATTTATGTATTTAATTAGCAGAATTTACACAGGTAATGTATTTAGATTTTCTTTGCAGATTCAGAGTAGATTCAGAACTGTATATACAGAAACACAGATAAATGTGCTAAGGGTGATACATTTGGTGATAAATATGGAATGAATTAATGAGTTGGATTAAATTTTCTAAAACCAGTTCTGTTATTTCTGGGCAACCATTAACTGACTTTCATTTTAAACTTGTAAATACACTGAAGCCAAGTTATACCCTGTCCAACCTTTCTTTCTATTACTCAACACTGAACTTACTCAGTCTTGTATATTCTATAAGTCTCAAAGAGCCTTCTCTGAAAGAGCTTGATACCTAGTCCTGCCCATGCCTGTTGGGGCGATATTGTATGGGAAGAGGATTATTTCTAAATACCAAACCTATATTAACAAAGACAACTGACGATGGCAAATTAGTGTCTGTCTTTTTGCAGAAAAATATGTATGGGATGAACATAACATCACACCTGGTGGTCTGAAATTTGTAATAATGTGTGTTTCTATAACGATTCCTGTGGTTGATATGCAACGCTGAGCACCACTTAAATGTAACATTAACTGATGACTAATAAAGAAAATATTTTTGCAATTTCATCAGAGCTTTTACATGTTGATGCAATTGCCTCAAGTTTAATTTGCAATTGTTAGTACTAATACAGAAATGTAGCAATGATATTTATATATTCAGATGAAGTAGAGTTTTGCTGACAATTATGGTTTTACATAAAGACTATATCAGCTGTCATAGAACGTTTGTAGTCTTATGTGAAATGTTTGATTGTTATTTGCAAATTAGGCATACATTTTTAAAAAGTTTTAAATGTTTAATAATTGTTATTTATCTTAAGTTAGTTTACACTTATTAAATGTTTTTTAACCTAGTCCAGATTGTAATAAAGTCTATCCAGGTTATTCTCTTAAACATCTTTTGTCTATCTCCACAAGTCTGGTCATTACAATTTTTTCAATGATGTCATGTGGTTGCACCGTAGTAACATATCTTGCAGGATTTTATATGGTTCGGTATATATGTTTCTGTTCTGACCATGTAGCCTTGGTCATCATTTTCTTCCATGAAATACTCTTTCTAGAGGCACTTGTTCTCAAAAGCCTCAATATCTCTTTCTTTTTCTTTCTTTAGTGTCCAGGCTTCACCTCCATATGTGTCT
>JAOUQV010000002.1:8485467-8496257 GCA_028565295.1 Aspidoras spilotus | reverse complement strand
TTATCTATGTCTTTATGGGCCTTGTCCATAAGGAACATTTCTTGAGTGGAATAGAATCATAATCCAATAGAAAAGTATTGGCAAACTTTATAATACACACACTGTATATTAATAGGATTTTAATGGCCCTGACCTTGTGTCTTGTTTTCTTCCTGCTCTCATGTGTGTGACCCTGCCTTCTCCCATTCATATGCCCAGTCTCTCTTTGTCTTTGCTCAAACTGAAAGGCATCTATCTCTCCCAGCCATATACTGTACAGCTGGCCCAGATAGATTGAGGGAAGCAGTGAGGTAGGAAAGAGTTGAAAGAAGAAGCTTCTACCTTTCTACACCACTCAGGTACACCTGTCACCAACCAAGCCTGCCCTCCTCCCACTCTCCGCTCTATTTGCTGCAAGTGAATAAAATGAGATCAAACAGTTTTTGCGTGAGTTGATGCCTGGAAGGACAAGGCCAGGCTATCACCTGCTCCCACAAGCCTCAGTTTGCTCTTTTACACGCCGCTTTATATACATGTGCAGTCACCACCATGACTCAGAACTATTTCTCTCCCATGTCGTTACTTGCTTATTGGGTACATTACTGCCTGTAATGAATTGTACTGGTGTACAAGGCATATTTTATAATAATAACATTAAGTTCTTTACTGTGTAACACTCTATATAGTAATGCTTGGATTTTTAGTATTTGCCTTTCTAATGTATTACTTACTAGTTTATTCATTTATTATTATAATAAAATGACACTATTTTAGAAACAATTTTCAATTATTTTTTGATTGACATTATAAATCAGGTATTCAGTTATAATCTGTGTAATAGAACAACATTTATGAAAAAATAAAAACAACAGATTTACAGTAACAAAATATTTTTTCTGTCCTACAACTGTGCTGAGCATTGTACTTAAGCCTCTGTACATAGGCAGCACAGGGGTGCAGTCAGTAACGCTGTTGCCTCACAGCAAGAAGGACCTTGGTTTGATTCCTGCATGGGACAAGCTGGGAAATTTCTGTGTGGCGTTTGCATTTCTTTCCGTGTTTTATGGGTTTTCTCCACAGGTGCTCCGGTTTTCTTCAGCGTTCCAAAGACATGCACATTACCATACAAGTGGTCCTTAGTGTGTGACTGTGTGTGTGCCCTATGATGAAGTGATGCCCTGTCTAGTGTTGTTCCTGCTCCTGCGCCCTGCGCCAAGCAAATAAATAGATAAATAAAATAAGCAACGCTGTTTATTTTGGACTAGCCTTTGCCACTTCATTTTATAATTGGTCATTGCTAATCATAGTTACTCTTATGGGATATATGGGATATATATAATACATTTGTTTGTGTATGTGTGTGTGTAATATAATCATTACTTTGGTGTGTAATTGAATTTAAGCCCGACATCACAGTAGGTCTATGTAAATAAAAATATTTTTTAAAAATATTAACAGTTTAATGAGAGTAAATGTTTACCATACTAATAATAAAGCTGCTGCTTTATAGCTCTAGAATGATTAAGGGTTTAAAGAATGACTGTGCATGGAACAGTGTGAATGACAATCACCCCAGCCAGGTTGTTGTATTTCTGCCTCTTACCTGTGTTCTCAGACTGTGGGTATAATTGAAAATAAGGTAATGAATGATTAGGATTAATGAATGGAGAGAAATGGATGAATATATGGTCATTAGTATGAATCTATTTTTATTTTATTTTTTTGAATATGTCCCTTTTTTTTTGTAAATATTTTTATATTATACACATTTTAGCTATTTATATAAAGTGTATATTACAGATCCTGCAGAACACCCTATATTATACCCATATTATTATAGGAGTATTTTAATACAGTAGAGAGTTTTACTACCCCCTCCAGCATAATCACTAAATAATGTAGGTATAGAGGCAGACAAAAGAGCTGAAGCTGCAAGCATAGTCTGCTTTCTTAGGAAACACTTGTGCTTTTTACATAACATTTTTGTGAACCACATCAAAAAGAACGATTGAAGACAGAACTGTTTTTCTCTCTTTTCATAGACTAGCTTATCATTGCTAACTCACTTTGATTAGTTCAGTTTCACTGCACAATAGCCAGACTTATGGAGCAGCACAATACAGTAGCAACAAAGCTGATGCCTCAAGTCCTTTTGGAACGGATTGCTGTGAAGCTTTTTATTGCCCAGAACACCCTATAGCACTAATCCTGCAACGAATATCTATAGCTTTGCTTTTTTTTCTCTCTGTATGCCTGGTATTCATCAGTGGATCAGTAATAATTATCTTTCATTTGAATTCTGGGTTAAGTTTTTGTACATTTCAGTAAAGATGTTGTTCAGGTGTAGATAAGGACAAATGTGACAAAAACAGATGTTTGCAAAAATGTGTTAAATGTCTAGGCTTTTATGTGTTACATCTGTTTGAAGTATGTGATTATTAAATGTGTTGCCATATAGCCCAAGTCATAATGTATATAAGAGTTATATTCATTAAGTGCACACTCTTGTATTTATATACACTATGCAAAACTATTCATTCAGTCTCTACTTTGCCTTAAAGCAGTGTGTCAATAGAGTTTGCATTCAGTTTTTACACCTACCCTTCAGAACACCTTCATTGCTTTCTAGAGTAAAGCTAACAAAGGTGTGTGTTCACTATTGACAGCAATGTGCTCGCACACACACACACACAAGAATTAAAGCTGCTGTTTGATTAAGGTTTTAGACTGTATACTTTTTATTTGCCTCAGGTGAACTCCCCATATTTCCTTCACACTATTTCTGTTCCTCAACAATTTCTTATAATTTCCGTTCAGATTAAGTTTTTGCTGTCAAAAGGCTTTATCATTGTTGCGTTCATAATCTAGCCCCAACTGCTAGCAATTACCTGAAAAGCAGTCAGAACCCAAACATTAATATCAGAAAAACAAAAGGGCCGTCTGTCTAATCTGCCAAAATTAGAAAATGAACTAGGTGTTTTTATAGTATTGACTTTCCATGTCCTTGTTTTTACAAGAGGGGATGCATGTATTTCAGCTTTTCTTCTTGTTATCACTTTCATCATTGCTGTTTCAGACAGAGAGGGGTTTGGTGATAAAGCTTTTATATCAGCTGATTGCATTATCAAGAAATGGTCCAGTTCTCACTAGCACCTGGTGCAAGTAGCCATAATCGACATTGAAAATGCCGAGGTTAAATGGTTCTTAACACCTTCTGCTCAGGACGTGCTAACATTGTGTTTAGCATGATCAAGAATGATTGAGAACAGCTCATTAATTACAATCAGGCAGCCTCAGCAAAACTGATTAGCAGTTAAATGTGACATGAGACCATGTTCATTTAGCACTGCGTAATATACAGTTATAAATGACAGCATATATATATTAGTAGGTTCTATTATAAAAGTATAATATTTATACTACACATCTTTCCTAATAAATAATGCCTCAGCTTGAATGCATGAAACATGGTCGATACTTGTTTCCAGTGGTACCATATAGGAAGGTATGGAAGAACACATTGGACTTGATCTATCGGTGTAGGCGGCTGTTTGTGGAGCTTGGCATGGCTGCATGTGTTTGTGGTTGTCCCTGACAGCATAGGCGACTCCAACCCAAACACAGCACCTGTGTTTGCTCTAGTGCTCACCCCCAATCTCTTCCACGCAGGTCACATGGCCACCAGATAGCCTCGGTACCATGGGAATACAAAGCAGGGGCTTTTAGTGCCGTTAATCATTAACGTCAAACTTCCTTTTGTCCCCCTCTCAGCTCTGCAGACGCGAATGTTATCTTTCATACGTGGCCAGGTCAGACGTGACTGCTAAGTCACAGGTGAAGGTGATCTGATGATGATTGGCAAGCTAGAACTGCCAGCAAGTATTAGGGCAGTGATGAACCTTTGCAAATCGATCCATACATAAAAAGAAAAACAGGCACTTAAATTTGATTATGTAATTACTGAGTTTAATTTTTATATAATTGCAAGTATTACTAAGAACATAATTGGTTTTTGTGCATTTATATGACAAGAATATCCTTCTGTTCCAAAATAAACCATGCCTAATTTTTACTCTTCTCTTTTAGGAATGTTTCCTACCAGTTACCAAATTAGAGGCGCTCACTGTGATCACTGGAGACACACAGAGTTTTTTGTATATTTATCCATCCGTCCATTATCTTCTGATTAATAAACATGGGATTACCAACCAGAACCTCTGGGCCCAAGGGCAGGAACAACTCCATCGCAGGGCACAGCAAACACACACACACACTTAGGACTGCTTTAGACCAAGTAACCTAACTCACATAGCTTAGGAAAACCGAAGTACTGAGAGAAAACCTGTTCGAACGTGGAGAACCCAAAAAGTTCCTAGGTCACCCCACCCGGGTATTGTACCCAGGTCCTTCTTGCTGTGCCGTGGAGTTTATTTGTATATTTAAGCTATTTCAATTTCCATGTCCAAACTTGCCAGTAGTTATTTATAAAATGGCATACCACTATTCTATTATACACATCTCTTTTAACTGTTCACATTTTTTTATTTTATTACCATCAGTATTTTATCTAAGGTCTGAAAGTGTTATTGAACATTGTGCAATTAAAGGTACTCTATGTCAGGAGTAAGTGGCACATAGCAAGGACACATGCTTTTAAATATAGGTTGTCTCACAGATTTTTAAATTGTATGAAGCAATATACAGAGACATTTTTATATTCACTTAGAGTTTTGTCTTATAATTTCTGTAAATTAAATGCATGTTTGTTCCTGGTAATTTTATACAGGTCTACCAAGAGCTTATTTATAGAGTCATAGAATATATAGATTAACCCTAGACTTTGCCGATAAGCACATGGAATGTGCCACAATTCACCATTTGAATTAATAGATGGCTTCTCCACTGAAACAATGACAGGCACAGATGCATTATCACAGAGAATGTTCCTGTCAGAGAAATAAAAAACGGATTAAATGAAAAGCATAGCTACTGAGCCACAGCCAATGAGGACATATACAGGGTTGATCCATTGAGTCAAAGCAGGCCCTAACAACAGTGAAGCTTAGACAAAGGTGCCTGTTTGCCAGCAGCAGGCAGAAGATGGATGACTGGTTAAACATTGCAGTCATACCTGGAAGGTGCCATGAGCCGGTCAATGAGGCCAATTGTGGAGACATTGTGTGGCTGTCTCATACTCCTATAGCCCTTATCTGTGGTCTTTTCTCTAATCGAATTAAAAAAGAAAAAATAACTATGGCTAAATGGTAAAACCGTAAGAGTTTTGGGGAAGCAGAGTAGAATGTTTATTAGCATGTAGGCTGTGTGTCTATAATTCCACCTGAGACTTTGCTTTTAGGTACTACAATTACTGGTTTAATTTGTATAAATTGAGGATTTAGGTCAAATCTATGTTGTTATTTGTGGTGTTTTAAATATCCTTTAATTTAGTATATTGAGTATTCTGATCTATTGGCATTTTTAAGCTCTAACATATAACTGTTATTCAGTTTATTTGTGTTATTCAGAGGCTTGTTTCAGGTCTCTTGTGGAAATTTGCATGAGGAAACCACTTTTCCTTTTAAAACTGGCTCAGTTAGTTACCATTTACACATATACTTGTATTTGCATATGCGTGCTTAGACTCATACATTGCATTTAAACTTTGTCTGAATTCACATATTCACTATGCACACCATTTTAAAATATGTTGCCATATCCGGTATTTATTTAGTTTTGAATTCTGTAATGTTTTATGATGAGCTGCACTACTGCACTACAACCCCCCCCCCCCCAACCGACACTTAGACAGGCTTGTAATTGCACCCTTAAATATAGCTAATCTGTAACAATGAAAGGAAGGTATTCCTTCTTCCTCATCCACGTGGGGCAGTGGGCCATCCGGGGCTAACCCAATAACTCTAGGTGCAAAGGCAGGGACAACCCTAGACAGGGCGCTACTCCATCTTAGGGCACATATTCATACTTATTCGCACATTAAGGGCTACTTTAGAGAAAATAATAAACCTAACGCTCAAGTCTTTAAAATTTAAAATGAAAATGCACTCCACACAGAAATGTTCCTTCTTGCTGTGAGAAGACATTGCTTCCCACTGTGCCACCTTTGTTAGAAATCCATGATTTAGGAAAACCATTTCTTTATCATTCTTTACAAAAATTCACGAAATAGTTTTTCAATCAGCATGCTCTATTAACTGAGATATGCATGGTTCAATTGAGCTTATAGACCCTAGGGATATTTTGAATAAATCATAGGGAATGTAGTGCATATTTTATTTCTGTTTGTTTGCTTTTATTGCTTGAGCAGCATGTAAAATCTCTATACAGTGCGGGTGTGTGTGTTCGTGTGTGTTCTCAGAGAAATATAAACATTGTGTTTCGGTACTTGCTAATGATCCATCTTTTGTGTGTTTCATCTTATATGACGTGTTTTTTCCTTTCATATCTGAGCGGTAGAGCTTTGTGTCATGTCTCAGCACTCATCAATTACACAGTGGTAGCAACTTAAACTAGTGCTAAAAACCCATGAACAGAGTTTTACTTTAGCATCAGTGAAGCGTTATGCAAAACTATCCCACACACATGTTCAAGCACACACCCTCACAGACAGACTTGTATTTACAGGTAAAATAAGGATATAGAATGCTACATTATACATTATACACGTGTCTGATTTACTTTTTGTTTTAACAAGTTGGTTTGCATTCTGCTTTATTATATTTGTCCTTTTTTTAGTATCACAGCAGAACTATAGTTTTCTGACACTCCCTCTTTGAAACATGATAAGAATATAATAGGACATTATCCTTCTGTAGATATCGGTCCACCCACTGTGACGTAAATCCCAAACATTAATACAGCTATCTCACTGCAAATGATTCAGTGTTCTTTTCCCTGTGTAAGGGACTATGTGTTTTTACTTTCCACTTTATAGATCTGACTACATATACAGGTGCTGGTCATAAAATTAGATTATCATAAAAAAAGCTAATTTATTTCCATAATTTAATTCAAAAAGTAAAACTTGTATATTATAAGCATTCATTACACACAGACTGATATATTTTAAGGGTTTATTTCTTTTAATTTGATCATTTATAACAAAAACTAATAAAAATAAATAAATTCAGTATCTCACAAAATTAGAATATTGTGAAAAGGTTCAATATTGAAGACAACTGATGCCACACTCTATTCAGATTATTAACTCCATTAAATGGTCCCGCAAATGTTCCGTAGGCTCCACAATCAAAAGGAAGACTGCCGACTCGAGAGTTGTTTAAAAGAAAACCACTGACACTTTGCACAAGCAGGGCAAGACACAAAAGGTCATTGCTAAAATGTCTGGCTGTTCACAGAGCTCTGTGTCCATGAACATTAATAAATAGGTGAAGGGAAGGAAAATATGTCGTAGAAAAAGTGTACAAGAAATAGGGATAACAGTACCCTGGAGAGGATTGTGAAACAAAGCCTGTTCAAAAAACCTGTCAGAAGCGTCTAAAGAAAAAAGGGACTGGACTGCTGCAGAGTGGTCCAAAGTTAATTTCTCTGATGCATTTTCTTTGGTAATCAAGTGTCTGGAGAAGGAGAGAGGAACAGAATCCATGTCGCTTGTTGTGTAGTTTAAAGTTTCTACAGTCAGTGATGGTTTGGTGAGTCCTGTTTTTATTCCCCATTGTTTCCGAGGTCCAAGGGCAATGTAGCTGTCTACCAGTTTAGCACAAGTTCTGTCTACAAGTTTTAGCACATCTCATGCTTGCTCCTGCTGACCAACTCTTATGAGATGCTGATTTTATTTTCCAACAGGACCTGGCACCTGCACACAGTGCCAAAGCTACAAGTACATGGTTTAAGGACCATGGTATCCATGTTCTTAATTGGCCAGCAAACTCTTCTGACCTAAAATCTATAGAAAATGTATCGGCACAACCATGGCTCTCATCTAAGCAGTGCCACAGACTTATTGACTATATGTCACACCGCATTGCTGCAGTAATTCAGGCAAAATGAGCCCCAACTATGTATTCAGTACTTCATATTTTTCAGTTGGCAAGCATTTCTTTTTTGTATTTGTCTAAAGTAATATTCTAATTTTCTGAATTTGGTTTTTATAAGTTGTCGGTTATAATCATCAAAAAAAAAAAAAAAACTTGAAATATATCAGTCTGTGTGTAACAAACTTTCATAGTATACAAGTTTCATTTTTAAATGGAATTACTCAAATAAATACATTTTTAAAGGATATGAACATTGTATAGCAAGTATGATAGGTTGGTGTAGTGTCACCTAGAAAATCATGTTCAAAGCAAAAAAACATTTTAGCTTTTATCAGACTTTAGAGCAGTTCTTCATACTGCATAACTACATTGTTCTGATGCATGCCATGGTGTAAATTGTATAAAATATTGTCAATAAAGGTTAATGCAACTAACACATTTCAATATCTCAAAAACTGCTTATGAAACAAAATAGACATTTCATGCCCTGCATAATACAAACTGTGTGACATTTACGTATATCAACAGCTGACTAAGAAATAATTTTATTTTTTAAAAATTTATTATTTTACAATTTTGCTCTTTTTTAACTCTATGCGGTGGTCATATTCCACAGCATTATTTCATGCATCTAGATTTATTTTGAGGATTTGCTAGTTCTGTTTAGTACCACTCAGATCTGTAATTTTTCCCATGGTAATATACTGAAATAAAATGTACAACAGTCAAGAAGAAGTAATAATATTTGTGGTTGGAATAATGATTAACTGAATAAGTTACATTTAATGCACAATAATTAAGCAAATTAAATTAATCTGTTTATAAGCACATCTGACAAGCTTCCGTTTAATGTGGAGGCACGTATACACTGTATATCAGATCAGTTTGTTATCAAGTTTCTCATACTTAATATGTTTTTTCTCTGACTGCGTAAGTTTGTCTTTATAACGTTTTTCCTCACTTTGACAATTTTCACTTTTGTGGTCACTGACAGCTTTGGAAACCTAGATACTAATGACACATGGCATCGTTTGAATTGTAAGCTAGAGTTACAACCAAGCTCATGTTGTAATCTTTTTGGGTGGTGCTGTTTAAACCCCATATTTTAGGAATAATGGAAGCTTAGGCAATTTTCTTTCACCCACCTTTCTCTATTGTTTTTTAAAGGTTAATTTCTCTTTCATAAGAATGATTCAAAGTGCAATTGATATGATTAGATAGCAAGAATTATAACATCTTTGCACACAGACAAACACATACACTCTAAAACATACACCGACACTCAGATAATGAGTGAAAAAAGAAGGCTTGAAGTATTATCCCTCTGTAGTCTGGACCTTGCTTGTTTTCTTGGTCCATCATCCCTAAACGACTGCACATGCAATGGTGAAGCCAGACCATGGAGATACATGGATGATATAATGCATACTTATGGAATAACAAAATGATGAAAAGCCATGTAAAAGCAGATAAATGGCTATACAGTATGGTTTACAATGGGAATTAAACGCATGAGGCAGCTGGGCTCTTATCTGAACGAAACCCAGCAACAAAGGAGTGCTAATACTAAGAGGCTTGATGCATGGGAAAGCCATGGACCAGCCATTGTGACTGCCCTTCTGCTGAGCAAATAGTCCAAACTGTTCATTCCCCGTCTTCCATTCTCTCGCCGCCACATTGTTTGTGTCCTTGCATTTCATTCAGCAAGGAAGATTGCTCTCAGGCCCAGTGAGCAAACAGTCCAAAAAAGAGCCAGCTATCTTCTCCTGTTCCCAGGAGAACTAGCATTTTGATTTGGGCTCCAAGCTGTCAGAGAATTGGAGAGTTGATGTCAGGTTGCCTGAATTAATTGCTTTAAGCCAAGGAGGGGCTAACTGCATTTGCGATTTAGCAGCTAGACCTTCACTTCAGATGCTGCTTTTGGCTTTTCAGATATCTTGTACTTGATTCACAGTGTTCTTTATTTTAGCATAATTGTAATAAAGCCCACAGTATCCCATTAACAGGGGATAGAACAAAATCCATGCACATATTCAGTGCATTGTTTGCACTTGCTCTGACTTAAAACAGAAATATTGCACAGCAGTTCAATTTGCAAGATGATCATTTCGAAAAATTCATACTCTCTGCTTGTATAGGCTTGTAAAAACCACCATTATGATATTTATAATAATAATAATAATAATAATATATTTTCTTTGTTGTGTGTAAAATGCAAGTTTTTGTTATTTCTTTATTACTTAATTTACATATTTTTCTTGTCAAACAGTGTTAGATTCAGGCAATACGAACAGAATATTAACAGATATTTTATTATCACAAAATATACATTTCAAACAATTTGACGTGTAATTTGTGTTTAAAACATTGGGAATTTTAACCACACCACACCAACACTGAGACCAGGTATTTGAAAAGCCTACCGCTTTGCAAATGCTCTTCTCATAAGCAAAGCTCATGCCGCAATTAATCTTTCCCTGGACTAAATCATCTGCACCACTCAAAAGGCTTCTTCATGTTGGACTAGTGTCTAATAATGCACAGCTTTGCATGCGCAGATGACTTATTTGCATTGGTATAGTAACAGAACAGTCATTGGGATAAGTGACCTTAATAGTGGGTTGGTCCGCTTAAGCCTCAGATACACAGTTATGGTAATGGATGATAAATCTAAACTGAACAGTTCAACTAAAAATGGTGAACAGTACTTTGCCTTTGTATTTTCTGGAAAAACTGTAAATTGCCTTTTGTTTTGCATAATTGTCCCTAACTCCAGTATGCGCCTTTTTAAGGGTT
>JAOUQV010000002.1:8471456-8485367 GCA_028565295.1 Aspidoras spilotus | reverse complement strand
ATTTTCTGGAAAAACTGTAAATTGCCTTTTGTTTTGCATAATTGTCCCTAACTCCAGTATGCGCCTTTTTAAGGGTTCCTTTAGGTAATGTCAATGGCTGTTGCTATGAATAAAATCAATTTATAAATGTTAACCTTGTAGAGGTCATTTTACATAGCAGATTATTTGAAAGATTTGGTTGTATGCCTGCTCTGGGGATCCTTCTTTTGAAAATCACCGATGATAAATCTACTTCCTCAACAATACTACATATACTTAATCTGACAGAAAATTGAATTAGTCTGGCCACTATGTCACTGTCAGGGTACGCAGACGTGGGTTAAATTGTCTGTGTCTGGGGAGCACTACCCTGTAGTATCTACAAGTAATCTCACCGCTTTTAACAGTGCTTTATTCACACATTAATCTTAGAATGATGAATACATTATAATCTTTATTGAATTTATATTAGGTCTATTCATTTAAATCAATGAAATAAATACTAAGCATTAGAGCGCTTTTATTATTGTATATTTTATATACAGTAGCTCACAAGTTATTTGAATTGGGCACTCAGGCAATTATACATTTGCTATTTTATTTAATGATTTGTTTAAAGGAGATTGGAAAAATTCCCATATATATTGTCTGGGGGTATCACAGGCATCAAGCATGTCTATCTATTTATATCTTGAAGCAATAGCTTCTCATAAATTTTGCATACATATTCCTGCCATCATCTGAACTACAAGCTTTTTTCTGTCCTAGAAAATGCTGGAATCACCTCAGTGACACACCCGTCTCACGTACAATAAAGTGAACAAGCTCTATCTCAGCATAACCTATTGCATCTACATTTCTGCATTAGGAACACGTGCAGGACAAAAATTTGATTTGCTTTTGTTATTCAGCAATTGCACTGGGGCATCAGGACTTGTTTGCTTTTAGTGGGAAATGGAGATTGGTTTGGGCATTGGAATGAATTGCTGGCACTTGTGTTTATTGCTTTCATTAAGAATTAATGAGAAGAATGTCCTCTGCAATGACTTAGTCTTGAACCATAGATTTTAGCAGGGAAATTTTTGGATGAGAGTGAGTCTGGAATGTTTTATTTATATATATATATATATATATATATAAAGGACGAAAGAATTATACATAAACTAGCTCTTTTAAATATGCAACATAAACAAAAATTTAAATAGCATATAGGATGTTGAAGTGTTAATAATCACTGATGAATTTGTGTAACCATGTTTCATGTGGTTTGGAAAGTCTTGTCTATGATAGAAATTACTGTTCTGTTAGTGCAGTGTGAACAGACTATTGACCCATTCTGTTCCATCCATCTCCGCTCTATATCATCTGGATCTCTACAGCCATTGTCTAACTGCTGACCTATATATTTTATTAAGAAATAGATTTACTTCAAATTTTAAAGCACTTTGCACAAAATATTTAAAAAATGTATGTTTTTTAACATTTATTAGCTGAATGATAATAATACAAATACATGTATTGCATTTAATAGCTAAATTAATTTATTTCTGTTACTAGATTGAATGAAAGCATGGTCTAGCAGCAAACCACTGATCAGCACATCACCTATGTATGAAGCATCCATTACTTTCCAGATATAGTTTGATGATATCTGACATACTTAATGCATGTAAATATAGCCAGATGTCTTCACAGGGAATCATGATACTTGGTATTTCTGTAACTAAAACTAGTTCATATTCACTATTGCAATGCACCTTTTTTTGATCCACAAATGTTATGTACAGTGGAAAAATTACAAGCCCTGATCATGTAGGTGTTTTAGAATTCTGCAGTCTTGTACAGAAAAATTAGAAACTACTTTGATTGTAAATAGAGTACACAGATAGCCTGGTGATGCACACATTTCTTAGGGTTAAATTAGAAAAAGGATGATAAAGAGAGTCTTGTGATGTACGTGATTTATATATCTTAATATTTTACTGCTGTATGTATAGTATAAATCTTAAGATTATTTATTAATTATAAATTATTCATAAAAAATTGTAAGCATTCTTATTATTAGCAGCAGCCATATCAGTAGTATTAGTAGTTATAGTAGTAGCAGCAGTAGTAGTAGCTATATAGTAATGGTGATATGTGTATGTTTACACCTGTTACTGTCTTAAAGTGTATGAATAGACAATATTAACTAAGCTGAAATTTTCAAGGTGAATATTGAACAGAATATTGAACTGCCTGCAGAGAGCTATTAAACCTATTAGGTCTGTGTCCTGTATTATTGTTTATTTGGCACATACAATTTAGAAAATGAATAATTACAAACATATTTATTGCATACTTGTGTTAATAAAGACATTAGGTCGGTTGTTAGAGAGCCATGTGGGAATAGCCTATATGAGGGAAAATGCCTTTAGGAACTGGCGCTGACTTTGTGTTCTGTTAATATAGTGTGGAGCAGCAGCTTTACATGGTTGTGCTTTGGGGATTAGGAGGGTTTGGTATGAGGGAGAAGTTAAGTCCGGCTGCTGTGTCGCTCCTGTCTCAGCTTTAACGCTGTAAGATGGCCGCGCACCGTTTCCCTGGATACGATCTACTTGGGTGTTCCGAACCTTAGCTATTACTGCGCGCACCCAGATTGACTCAACCGGTTACGTAAGACACCGAACATTGACATTTTTTTGTCCTGTCCTACAGGTCACTCGTGCCAAGTTGGTTTATAAAGTAGGCCTATACTTATATCTTATATTATATTAAATCTCTTTCTAGTCTATAAAAATTCTAAGTTAATTTATAACAAAGCTTATTTAGTATATACTGTAGATAATACAGAAATTAATGTATAGGTCTATGATAGGTTAAATGTTTATTGTCGAGTTTTACATTGTAAATAAACGTGAGAATTGGAGAGATCTTAGCTATAAGGTGATTAAATGCATTTTTATTATGAGGTAATATTATGCCTAACATTATTGATATTGATGATAACGGTTATGTTATTTGAGATGATTGTTATGCGCTTCTTCTGGGCATGTTATTTTGTCCATATAGCCGCCCTTAGATATTTTATACATTTCTGCATTCGCATGTTAATGTTAATACTTATTATTAATAATAAATTAATAAAAATACTAATTATTATGATTAACAATAACAACAACAATATTAATAACATAATAATACTGTTATGATGTTATTATTGTTGTTGTTGTTGTTGTTGTTGCTGCTGCTGCTGCTGCTGCTTTAGTATTAGCGGTAGGCTCGTTTTTATGTCGGTAATAAAATTTAGAATAAATTAAATACAAATATGTGATCAGTTAAAAATAACCCGCATTGTTTGAAAATCGTGTGAATTTTTTTTCAGTGTGACAAGATAAAACAGAATAGAACAGAAACCTTTACAAAAATATAAATTTAATTTCGTGTTATTATTATTATTATTATTATTATTATTGCTGATTTGAGAATCAAAAGTCGTATCGTTCTATTTGCAATAATTTAGTATTTTCTGTTTTGTAGCTATTTTAACTGAGTCAGGTGAATATAAAGCAAGTGTCTACTCGGACTGCAAATATGGATGTAATTGTGACTTACCACCCATCTTTATTAGAGATATTAGTTTTTGTAGTATACGAACCATACCTCAAACATGAGCTAATTATCACTAAGACTCTCTCTTTCTTAAGGTTATAACACGTAACAGCTGGAAAATATCAGCCACTCAGTCGTTACACACGTGACTGTAGGGGGTCGTGGTGAATAGCATTGAGGCATTCGCAATCCAGAAAGACATCGCGTTTCTCCCGCAGCATGAATTAAATACACCACCCGCAAAAGTCGCAGCCTGTCAGTAGCAAGTCGCGCGAGAGAAACATCTCCAACCAGTCTTCTTACAGTCTGCGAATCGTATCTCTTAAATCCGAAAATGAAAAACCGTTTGATTTTCCTTATTTAAACCGCCGCTGGGGTGTAAACTCCGGCATGCACTCCGAGTATGGAAGTGTGTGGAAATGTGCAGTGAGGAGGACAGGAGCTGCTCCTACCTGTAAGCTGCTGTAAAAGAAAGGCGTGAGAGAGTCTGATGCTCGACCGCAGGCTTCTGCAATGTGCTACAGGCACAGCGACATTTATTTGAGCTCAAACTCTGCCACTGTTGACTTTAGCACAAAGCAAAGATTTCGCTGCCTTGCTAGTTTAAAAATGATTATTTTTACAGCGATATCGATCAGTGCGCTATAAAAATTCAGCCACGCGTTAGGCCTAAGGCTAAAATGAGAAGGCCGAAATTTAATATCGGTGCAAATTTACAAAGTGGCGTTACTCTCTTAAAAAAGTTTAAATGTAGTCTTGCAAATTGCTTCTCCGTTATATACACAAATATATAAATAAAACATAATGTACTTACTACATATGTTTATGTGCACCAGCAATTGTTTATGTGCAGGTGAGCAGGCATGTATGTGAACGCATGACTGGTCTAATATTTATAGAGAAGATTTATATTTGGTAAGTCACCAACTTAATGTTGAAAAAAATAATGAAATATTTTGGTTACACACTGAGTGCTTCATGGACTATATGTAGAAATACCACTTTAGAATATAACGCATATGTATAATAATAATTATTATTATTATTATTATCTTTTATTATTATTATTATTATTACGGCAATGTCTAACTGCAGAATAACATGAAAACTAAAAAAAGTTTTAATAAACCACTTACATCATGCAGGTGTTTTACAACATATCACGTTCTCAAAATTGTCACTAAAGATCTTTTTCCACTTCCTCTCTTCCTCTAAATCATTAGTTTTAATATGAATTCTTCCTCCTCTTCTGCCTTTTCTTCCCTCTCTTTACCATTAATCTTAATTCTTCTTCTTATTCCTTTTTTCTACTTCTTTTTCTTCTACATCTTCTTCTAATTCTTTTATTATTATTATTATTATTATTATTATTATTTTCAGGCATTTATCAGACAAATTTAGTGCGTGAGAGCAGAAGATGCAGAGGACAGAGTGAGGTGGAAAAGATTGACTCGCTGTGGCGACCCCTAATAAAGGGAGAGGCAGAAAGAAGTTATCAGGAAAATTTAAAAGCCGCCACCAAACAAAAAAGGTGTTAAAATACATCCAAATGCTCTTATGTGTACCCTACCCTATTTATATGTACAGTATGTAACCTTTAGCATTTATATAATATAATATAATATAATATAATATAATATAATATAATATAATATAATATAATATAATATAATATAATATAATGTTTTATGTATAAATAAATATGTCATTGTGCATTCTTTTATAAATGCCAGTTGTTTGATGAAATATTTACTACTTTATTTAATTTCTTGCTTAACTACTCTGAAATCTCTCCAGTTTATTGAAGTTTATTTATCTGATGTCTGGCTAACTGGCTGTTGAAAAGGAAATCCCATGAGACTGGTTTACACCACACTCACTTTAGCCTGTACAATCAATATTGTAAACGCTGTTTTACCACTTTCTCATTGCTATATATACGTTTACAATATAATTTCCGTAGCCGTATGTTCAATAAATATAAATATAATAAATCTTTTAATTCGTAAATGAATGGCCATTTTAATAATCTAAAATCAAATAATTTAATGAATTGTAATTAATTCATATTGTGATCATAAAAACACACGATAATTATTTTGGTGAACAATAATCACGTTTGGAGAACTTGTTGAAAATTCAAATAACACTTTAATATATATTCTGTTTTCATCATTGTCTACAAGAATACACATTTACAAGTCATAAATAAGGTTTACACGAATGAATGAAGATCAGTTCGTACTTTTCATTTGGTTGAGATTCCCAGATTCAGATGCATTTTGGTCCATTTCAAAGCCACCATGGCTCCAGTTAATCAAATTCGTTTCTTCACATTTGTTTACAAAATAATTACTAAAAACGCCATCACTAAATTAACGCAAACGTCAGAAAAGTTCCAGAATACGTATACACAAAGAGTAATTTTTACAAATGTACAAACACATGAAAAGTTCCATTGACTAGGTTGAGTTCATTATAGGGCGCGAGTACACGCCTTGGTAATAGGACGTGTCTGCGCCCAAGTGCGACGAGTCGAAGCCTGCTTTTGTCGCCATGGAACCCATGGAAAGCGCGCTGGTCATCGGCGAGCTGTAGCCGTAGTGCATCACCTGCTCGTATGTTTTCAGGTCCATTTTGTGGTGATGCTGTTGCTCGGACGACATTAGATTGTTGATGGAGAATGGGTGATTGAAAGCGTAATGATGATCTGGTTTCAAATGTGCCTCGTGTGCCAGAACCGCGTGGTGCTGCGCCATCATATGCTGCTGATGTTGCTGTTGGTGGTGCTGTGAAACGGGCGAGGTGGCGTTGTGCTCTGGACTCATTCCCGGGTTAGATTTCAAGTCGGAAAGCGACCTTTTGTGCTCGCTGAGAGAGGAGTTGGATTGCGGAGACTCATTGCCGTTGCAGCTTTCGGAGCTGCTGTGTAAACCAGGCTCAGAGGACTTCCGACCAGATTCCTTGCCTATAGCTTTCTCGCACTTGAAGCGCTTCTGGCGCCGCAAGTAGCAGCCGTTTTCAAACATGTTACCCGAGTCCGGGTGCAGGGTCCAGAACGAGCCCTTGCCAGGCTTATCAGGCGAGCGAGGCACTTTTACAAAGCAGTCGTTGAAAGAGAGTGAGTGGCGGATGGAATTCTGCCAGCGCTGCTGGTTCTGCCTATAAAAGGGGAACAGGTCCATGATCCACTGGTAGATTTCGCTTAAAGTGAGCATTTTGCTGGGAGACTGCTGAATGGCCATTGTAATCAAGGAGATATATGAATACGGCGGCTTGGCATGCGTGTAGCTCCTACGGTACGTTTTGGGATCGCGGGATCGGTTGATATTTGATTGGCTGTAAATGGGGCTCATGGCATTCATGTTCGTATAGGATGATAGTGCGTTCATAGAAGGAGCTTGAGCCGTCATCGGGCTCATGCTTGGACTGAGTGCTGCGCTCATACCCGTCATGCCCGCGCCCATACCCGACATGGCAGCTGTGCCCGGAGACATGCCAGTCATAGAAGGACTCATGCCCGTGTTCACGTATGACATGTTCATAGTGTTGGCCGTAATGTTCGCGGCTGTGCTCATTCCAGACATGCTCATGTACGTGTTCATAGAGTTCATTCCTAGTCCGGTGTTCATGTTGCCGACTGAGGTGTAACACTAAAAAGAGAAAGAAGTGGGTCTTAGTAAAAAATACAAGTAACAATAGCCATTACTGTCTATAACATTTCATTTAAATATCATTCATGGTTGTAAAATATTTTTTTATTGAATTTTAATTAAAAGTTAAGCACAAGTAGCTTTTAGCGCATGATAAAAATATTGTTCAACATGACCATGCTATACCACAGTTTAGACAACGGTAGCAAATTTTAAATAAAACTAAAATTATTGTAAATGAACTTAAGTTTTCTTCTGAATTGTATTATTTATTTGTGTTTACATAAGAGGTGATTTAATGGATAAAAGTTTGCATTTGCTGTCAAGTACAAGTTTTGTCAGGATTGTGCAGTGCGTCGAGATGGGGGAGGATTTGGAGGCGCCTCAAGTCAATATTTGAACTCAAAGTTAATATTATCTCAGGGCTAATATTGAGTTGTATAAAACGAAACGGCTTTCCGTGAGGAAAAAAATATATAAACATATATATTTAGGGTAGGCTACCTACCTCAGGTTCTCCATAGTAGGCGCTCCAGTCCGCGTGTTCGTGTCCTTCCATTTTGACAGCCCCGAGCATCCTGAAGTTTCCGTACAGATTTGGAGGGCTTCCCCAGACAAGCGCGTCCTCGACGGTGGCTGTTTTGGGAACCACACCGATCCTAGTGTTCTAGTTGTGCTCTCCTGTCAATGGTTGGCGCATGTGTGCTTGTGTGAGCACTTGCGTGTGTGGGCGTGTGTGTGAGTCAGCTGCAGGAGCGCTGACGGACGCTGAGAGGCGACTGCAGTAGACTGGAGTTGAAATGACGCCTTCTACTGCGTGTTAGCGCTGTGATATAGCCTTGTGCGCCGGGCGAGCCTCCAATCCCTTCATCACTTGGCCCTATTTGAATAATCAGCTCACACCTAGGCGTGAGACTTTACCGCGTTACCCCCCTATTGTACACCTGCGCCACTCCAAAAGAGCAAGCGTCCATATGAAAAGATTCATTATAAGCTAATCTTATTGTATTCCAACAGAACAAAAAAGAAGGAGGGGAAAGAGGGGCTGCTTAAGGACACTTTATCACGCGCAGATAAAAACTTAGGATTTATTCAAGTTTGATCCACTGTTTAACACACAATCTGATATTTTAGACGAATTTGTGCATGAATGAACTGCATATATTTATCTTGATAAGATTTCTTCTTAGATTGTCTAAATAGTTTAGTGTATTGTTTTACATATTTTGTTTACGCAATGTACCTTTTTAATAAATTCTGTACGCTAAATGCTTTTATATTTATGGATGCTATTTTGCTCTTTGTAACTATTTGGTCACCGAAATCATACTGTGTGTGTGTGAGATGGGGAAAAAGATAACTGTAACTGTAAATTTGTTCTCTGTTATTGGATTGTTGAGGTAGATTCACGCGCGCGCTACTGTCTAGTAATCTAACTAATAAGATGACGAGGTTTGCTCATGTAAGAGCTGACTCTTAGCACACAGGTCATCCGTGTTGATTCTGTAGCTCGCAGCGGCGCGATCTGATTGCCTTCACTAAACAAAGTAGCCTAACATTTATCCAAAGTGTTTGACTATCCATGAAATAGGCGAATCACACAGGCAAATGCTGATGCCCGTGTTGGTAGGGCAAATTTGAGTTTGACAAACTCATTTTCGCTTAGGCCGCTCATTAGTAACAATAACAAACGCTATCCCACAGGAGACATTTTATATTGGCACTTGGTTAATATTTGTGACCAAATGAAAAAAAAACATGTTAAAATATGTTTAATAATTTCTGAACGGGTCTTGACAAATTAAGATCAATGTGCCAGTCAGTCTTCTTTCGGGCTCTCCCTTTATCTGGGGTTGCCACGGAGAGTCAATCTTTAGAAGAACTCGCGTAATAAATTTGGCAAACGTTTTACGCCGAATGCCCTTCCCGACGCAACCCTCACATTTACCCAGGCCTGGGTAGTTTACCGGCACTAGAATAACACTTGTAATGGCTGGTTTAATGTGTCGATCAGTGTGTGCCTAAATACTAGCGCCCCCTTTTGGCGTCAAGATTTAAATACCTATGCAAAATCAAGTCACCTGAAATGTTGGTTGTCAACTAGTTTGCTAAATATATGCGCCATGAGGACATCCGTTTCGAGTCATTTATATGTTCTGATACTATGTACGCTTATTTTTTTTAGAACTTCCGCCTTATCATTAATAACGCCCTCATGACAATATTATAAGGCAAGGTGTTTGGCGCGTGTCTGTACAGCAGTGTTATCGTTCCGTATCTGTTTGATTGCGTATTTGGGTAGTGCAGTCGCACAAATGTCAATATAATCTCAGAGTTTCTTTAGATCTATGTGTAATGTGTAAACGGCGCAGATGGTGATGGACACTGCAAAAGCCAGGCTTTACCAGCCTGCTTTTCGTTTGTTAGACTGTCGGAGATTCCTGAGCTCGAGTACTCGAGTGCTTGATTGCACAATTTAATGAATGTGGTAGTTATCTAAAATAATCATATTTAATTGTCATTTGTAACCCGTCTGACTCGATACTGCAGGTGCTTTTGGACAGGATTGGTATAATTTACATTTTAGAATGACTTAACATTTTTATTTTTAATTTTTCTTTTCGGGGAATTTTTCTTTTTTGCACGAATGCATTTCTCAAAATATGTAGAATGGCACATTGTGTATAGTTTATAACAACATACATATAGGGTATGTAAGAGTTTTTCTGTTACTCATCTGAATTTTTTGGTTACTCTAATATTAATAAAAGATAAAGCTTGATGTATATGATAAACTAGTGCAAATACTGATTCATACCATACTGACATATTTAACATGAATGTAGAATTTGATTATTTAACTGATGAACATTTAAAACATTGATATAATTATGGTGACTACTTCATGGTCAGTGAAACATTATGTACACAGAGATTTTGCTTAGGTTAATCATTCATTAGCATGGTACATTTTGTGAGCAAGCTCAATAGTGAAGGTCACTTTTTTGTATTTGTTGAAAACAAAAACAACGTTATAGTACTGGCCTATATTTTCTGTCTGATTAGCTCTGAACCAGAGGCAGCATTTGGCAGGTTATTCCAGCTAGAGACTGTATGTTTAATATAAATACAGCAGAGCATTTTGAATCTCACCAAATCATTATTTAATCACAGATATATCTCAGTTTTATTTATTTCATTTAGATTGTCTTTGAAACATTAGTGTGTTTTTCTTCCATGCTCTTCTATGCGTTCTACCTGAATACTTTCTGTGTGGTGAATGTGACATCTCTGTGGGTGGTGTCTATGTGATCCTACTCAAACTCATACATTACAGTTTGTATTCTGAGCAAATATTGCCTTGGGATCTCTAAATACTGACCTGCATTCTCCCCATTGTAGACTTAAATCATCCTTTAGCTTGCAAAGAGGTCAGGTATATTTAAGCCTCTAAAGAAAATTGGAATGACTTTCATTTAATTCAGGTTACATTTTTCAACATACCTATAAAAGTCAGCACAGGTTTGGGCAGGTGCAAACTCAGTGTTTTGGAAAATATCCAGCCAAAAGCATAACATAGAGCATTTTTGCTCATGGCAAAAATTAAAATACATTAGCACTTATTTATATTTTACTATGTATAAAATGTGGTCTAAAGCAATTTTCACTGGTGCTTTGTTACTTTATATTGCAGATTGCAGAATGCCCAGATTATACTATCTGAAAACAAAAATGTTTGAGCAAGTACCCTTTTTGTTATAGTTTGAATTCAACTATCCAGACTGGTTAAATACATTTGAACTAGTCACTGTTTTCTTGTAGTCACTGTCTTCTTCATAATTCAGCCGTAATGAATTATGAATCAGTCTAGTAGTGGGAGGCACAGTTCCAATTTATTTGCTGTTATTTGCAGATATGTGTTACTTAGAGTCTTTGGTTTCAAAGCAAATATTTTGTGCTGTAAAACTTACAAAGACAAATTTCAAAACTAGTTCCTGCTTCAAGGATGCATTTCATTTACTTCTCTGTTTTCCCCTAATGTAAAAAAATAGGAGCAATGGTTTAAGTTTGTAATTCTTCAAAATAAAATTAATAACTTTCTTCTGAAAGGTAATAGAATAGTGTTTGCTGTGCAGGGCCTGTGGTGACAGTAAACATTCCGGAGCAGTGCAGGAGTTCTGCCTGGCTATTATCCAGCACAGCTGTGACAACGGCTGTTGGCTGCAGGTTTGTGGCCAGCCAAAGAGTGTTTACCTGGAAATGAATCTCAAAAGTAGAATGACGGAAAGTGCACACAATCCTGACTAGATGGAGGGTGGAAAAAATCTAGGGGCATCCATTGAGGTGTCATTCACAGCCAGAGGGGTGGTACAGAAGTTATTGCACAGAGGCCCATTGGGTCTGGGTGCAAACACTTGTGTAAATGGGCTAAGGATTTCCTCAAATACGCACCTTTTTGGTATTGAGAAGTATTTGCTGGGGAATGCCCTGTATTAGGAATCCTATATGTGGTCAGTATCTAGGGGCGGCCGGAATACACTCCCCTTGTCATGTTAAAAAGACCTCTGCGTAGTCATGCATACCACAAACTAGGTGCCAATCCACATCCATTTCACATAGCATGACCAGGAAATGCAAAAGCAACACTCTTTATTTGTAATTGATTTAACCAGATGAAAGAAAGTTCAAGACAGCATTTAAAGGGCCATATAAGAAACAGCATACATTCAATATTATACAGTTTAATTCTCTTTCATGCTCGACAAACTATTAGCTCTTAGGCACAAAATGGTTTGGATTATATCCATTATTTTAATCCATGCAATTTAATGTACACCACAGTAAAAGTGCAATATCATATAACCCTTCATTGTTATGCATTAACAAGAAAGACTAAAGTCAACACACATTTTAATTACAAACTGAAAGCAATTAAACGTGATGGCAAGCTTCAGTATGTTAATTAAGCTATGTGCTTCCGTGGGAAGAGGAGTTCTTAAATATTACCACCATCAATCCCAATCCAGAAGCTGGAGCTGCCATCGTTCACACTCAGCTGACACATTTTCACATCTCAGCTGTCACCTCTAAAGAAAACAATGGTCAGAGTGAAATTAATTCATTAGTTTAAGTCATCTAACTGTGGTGACAGGAGCTTGCTTTTTTCATTCGTTCTTTTTATTTTTATAGGGAAGCATAAAACCACTTAAACAGCAACTGGAATATGAATATAAAAAGGTAATTAAAGATAATCATATTTAAATAAATATGTTTTAAAAATTGTTTCATTTTTGCAGTTTAACACATATTTACATAACTATTCACTTAAAATGCACAATAAAAATGTTTTTCAATCACTTCCATAGCCACAAATGTATGAATGCTTTAAATACCAAGACATTTTGGACAATTCCATGCTTGCAACTTTGTGGGAACAGTTTGTAGCTGGCCCGTTCCTTTTCTAACTTGTCTGTGCACAGAGACCTGACCTTAACTTGATAGAACATCTAATATAATATATGTACTGTATCTATTTAGCCCATGTCCACAACTCAATGCATTTAAAGTAAAGGCGTAACAAGATAAATCGCTTGGAGCAGTACTAGAAACCGAATTTGGGTGACATACCAAAATTCAAAAGAGCACAGATTGTTGGTGCACGTCTTGCTGGCGCATCTGTGACCAAGACAGCAAGTCTTTGTGTTGTATCAAGAGCCACTTTGGGGTGTTTTGGAAGAGCAAGTCAGGAAATGTTTTCCTCCACCAGCATCACGTAGTGACCTGGCCCTTATCCTGCATGAAGAATGGCTTAAAATCCCTCTGACCACTGTGCACGACTTGTATGTGTCATTCCCAAGACAAATTGAGGCTGTATTGGCTTTAAAAAGAGGGCCTACACCATACTAATAAATTATTGTGGTCTAAAACCAAGTGTTTCAGTTTCATTGTCCAACCCCTGTATATATTAACCATTTATCAGAATGGGAAGAAATGTGATTTAGGTTACTTTTGTTTGTGTCAGATGGGGTATTTGGGATCCCCTAAAAATGCCTTGGTATAGGCAGACTGGTTCAACATGATAGAAAGGCAACAGTAACTCAAATAACCACTCATCACAACTAACAAATAGCATCTCTGTTAACTAGCATCTCTGTTGCAGAATAGTATCTATGTTGACTAGCATCTCTGTTGCAGAATATTCCATGAAGATTTAAGGCAGTTCTGAAGGCAAACAGGTGTCCAAGCTTTTACTAGAATTTTACTACCTAATCATTTGGCCGATAAGGGTATGTGTTTGTTTGTGTGCTAGGTGATATTAGACAATAAAAGAAGTGAAACATTTTACATATATTTCGATTTGAAGCACACAAATAATCGATTGTTCCCTATACGACTAAACCTCAGAAAAGAACAGAAGACAACTGAATAAAACAGTATAGACAGTAGTGTAGGAAAGGTTTTTAGTGTAGGTATTTTACATTTTTTTAAACAGTCCTATAGTCTAAATGCAGTTATTAAAATTATTTGTAGATTTTGCAGTATTAATGCAAAGTAAAAAAACTATTTTATATTTCCAATTATTTTATTTTTTTAAAGGGTGTGAATAAGAGGCTACAGGGAAAAGTGGTCACAAAGGTGCAGAAATTCAGATATTTAGGATCAACTGTCCAAGCAGATGGGAAGTGTG
>JAOUQV010000002.1:8324411-8336730 GCA_028565295.1 Aspidoras spilotus | reverse complement strand
CTAGCTCCTCAAAACATCACTAATTGTGGAAACTTCACAGTAGACCTCAAGCAGCTTGGGTTGTGTGCCTCTCCACTTTTCCTCCAGACTTGGGGACCTTGATTTACTAATGAATACTGACTTTCATCTGAAAACAAGACATTGGACCACTGAGCAACAGTCCAGTTCTTTTTCTCCTTGGCCCAGGTAAGACTTTTCTGGCATTGTCTCTTGGTCATGATTGGTTTGACACAAGGAATGTGACAGTTGCAGCCCATGTCCTGGATATGTCTGTGTGTGGTGGCTCTTGAAGCACTGACTCCAGCAACAGTCCACTCTTTGTGAATCTTCCCCTAAACTTTTTGAATGGTCTTTTATTGACGATCCTTTTCAAGGCTGCGGTTATCCCGGTTGCTTTTGCATCTTTTCTACCACACTTTTTCCTTCCACTCAACTTTCCATTAATGTGCTTGGATACAGCCAGCTTCTTTAACAATGACTTTTGTGGTAAACCCTTCTTGTAGAGTGTGTCAGTGACTGCCAGTGCCTTCCCCATGATTGGATAGCCTAGTGAACCAGATTAAGAGACCATTTTAAACACTTAGGAAGCCTTTGCAGGTGATTTGTGTTAATTGTTTAAATTTCTGAGATTATTGGGTTTTATTGGCTATAAGCCATAATCATCAACAATAACAGAAATAAACACTAGAAATAGATCACTGTCTTTATAATGAATCTATATATGTGTTTCACTTTTTGTATTAAATTACTGAAATAAATTAACTTTTTGTTGATATTCTAATTTTTTGAGATGCACCTGTGTTTTACACTGAGCTACAATGCATTGCCCTTGTGGATTATTGCATAGGCAGAGCCATGTCTTATTTGCGAATTATTTACCACATACTCCACTCTTACTTGTTTGTCCAACAACAATCAATTCAAGTGCATGTCATCATCATGTTATCATCATAATAGGCATGGATTGCTGTATGGCTGCTGTTTTCTTCATAGCTGACACCGTAACTGAATTTATCCATTCATTCACGACAACACACTTTCGCCATACTGTGCACAAAACATTAAACAAGATATAGGATACATCCATCATAGCAATGATACTCTGGCAAGCATCCAAGCTGAAACCTTCTGTGCCACCTGGAAGTACAGATATTAATAAAGCAACTTGTTTACTGTCTACTGACCATGTCTACATCACATATGAGAGCAGTTGCTCACCTCCAGTATATTTTTCATTTAGAAGTCCTTGAAGTTGCTCTGCATTGACATCATGGACCTAATTCAATATAAAAAAGTAGCATCAGAATATTGAATGTAATTAATATTATATATAGTGTATGTTTTAAATATACCATTTGTCCCAGCTATTTAAATTAATTTCTATATTTTGCTTAGTTCTATATAACCAATATATATAATTATACTCCATGCACTATCTAATAGGAGAAAAACTAGAAAAATGATTAACAAAAGAATACAGTTACTGTACATCTTCGGACATTTGACGTAGCATTTTCTCATCAGATATTTTCAACATAAAAGGCATTCTGAAAAAAACAAGAAAATCATTTCATCCAAAATAAAAGCATGAGTGTGTATGAAAAACTCTTATTCAAATTCCATCTACACTTTAAGGAAATGTGAACCATTTTAACTATAGTGCACATACCCTGTGTGGGTTTCTCTCTTTGACGATAAGCTCAGGATGAAGGAGGCAGTTTTATTGGGCTCATAAGTATATGGCATGATGATGTACTCTCCTGGTTCTAGCCTCACATATTCTGTTATTTCACGGGAATCAAGCATCACTTTGGTGGAATACACCAGGTTATTGATGCTAGTGAAAGAAGGCGGGGATTCCCCTGTCGAATCTTGTGTCTACAGAACAGAAACAAATATATCGTGACGACGACTAAAATTTGCGCTACACCCTGTTAATATTAGATATAATATTTAATTATACAATAACAAACTACTGTAAACTCACCTCTGGTGTTCTCTGAAATAGAAAACAAGATGTATGAAATCAAAGACATAGAATTACAAGAAAACAGAGATGCTTTACATTTATCACTAGCCTTAAAAATGCTGAAGCCAAGGTGAAGCTTTCTGGTGAGCCGTCTGTTTCTCTTATCAGGTTTTTGCAAGAGAGACACAAGTATATTTGGCCCTTCGGTTGGTACTGGTTCACAGGCTTTGCTTATCTCGCTGATCTTGATCGGAAACTTAGGGTTAGTCCAGAAAGTATCTAAACAGATTAGCATTTAAAAAATGTTAAACAGGTGTGAATATTATAAATGTATGTATGAATAGTGTAATGGGCCAATGTTGGTATCGATATTATCAAAAAGTGTGTTAAATATTTACAGTATATCATTTACAAAAATCTAGTAGGCCCTCTAACCATATGCTTTTTGTCTTAATGATGTATTAAATATAATCAAAATTGGGAGTTAAAGAAAAGATTAGCAAACCACTAAGGCTTTAATTATTTTATAACAATGACAAAGTGGTTATATGATTCATGGTTGTCCCTAGATTACAGACAGGCATGCATACCAATCAGAAATTTCCTGTGTTTCCTGTGTTAAAAAAAACACTAAAGGTTTAAAAACGCTATATCTTAATTACCTTTACATTCCATGCGTCCACCCGCTGTGCTGCCTGCAAGCCAGCGACCTTCATGCTCTGACAAGATCCAGTGGTTTTCAGAGGAGCCATCCAGAAAAGCAGGAGAGTAATTGCAGATATCCAGCTGACAAAAGCGTTTGCAGAAGTCCTCTATAGACATCCTTGATGCACAATAAAGGAGCAAATATAAAAACAGACAACCCAATTTTATTTAGTGTTAAAAAATGAAAAGAAAAAAAAAAGTTTCCTACCAAAACTCTCCATCATCAAGAAAACATGCATACATTTTTCTCTGTTCTTCACTCACTGTCATCCATGTTGGTGATCTGAAAGTAACAGTGTTGCTTTATCTAACAGTGTGTGTATTTATAGATGGGAAAATTATTATTTTATGCAACAACAATTCAAACCCAGAACAAGACACAAGTTTTTGTAAAACGTAACAAATAATTATTTGGATGATTAAAGAAATTATCGATAAATATTCTACATAGGGACATTAATGAAAATGGAAAGAATAACTATGCCAATGTGCAATAGAACATTATTATTATTATTTTTTCAAATACACAGTGCATTTTAGTGAAAGGCACATTTGAAACATAGAAAAACATGCCTACATGTGTCATAGCTAGTAATAATTTTTTTAATATAGTATAGTAAAATAGAAGATCAATAAAACTGACAATTGTGCTGCATTGATTCATGTACTTTGGCTCACAGAGTTGTGTGGTTTGTATACAAAGTCATTATTATGCAGTGAATCTAACAACATCCTTGCAACAGTCAATGCAACATCAATTTATGTTCCAATCAGATGCTTCGTTTCACTGTACCACTGCTTTATGCCTGCTATACGCTGATTTGATCAATGGATTGTGCACATATTTTTAATGACTGGGTATTTTTTCTACATCATGGTTTAAATACAGTATTTAAAAACACAGGGCTTTACCCGTCACTCCAGTTACCCTTCCATTCTGTGTGTCCCCATGGGTTTAAGAGCCTTACCAGTTGAACTGGATTGCCATTGCTCGTCACCTATTTTAAGGACAAAGGGAATTTTTTGAAGCATGTTTATGTTTTTATTTTTAATACATTTGCAAACATTTCAATCAATCTTTTCAACTTTGTTATTATTATGTGTAGAATTTTGAGAGATATAATGAATATAATACTTAAATTTAGTCTATAGTATAACAAAATGTGGAAAAAGTAAATACTTTCCTGATGCACTGTAAATGTCAATTAAAATTTGATGAAAAGATAGATTCAAATATTTTAAAAAGGTGTTTGAATTGAAATTATACGAATAAGACATACCGTTGTGACCCCAGTCACAGTGTAGGCGTGACCTTCTACAAGACCATTGTGCTGCAATGCATTAAACTGGGCCTGAAAAAGAGTTTTGTTTCAAAGGCACTTGGTATGCAGGCATTCATATAAGATAGAAAGCCTTTTATGTTATTAACACAATAACGGAATGTGATTTCTATTGGAACCATCACCTTACTGATTAAAAATTCTCTCTAATGCTTTCATGCACAACGATTCATGGAGTAGTAGTGAAATATATTTACATTTCCAGGTGTACCACAACCCATCAAAGAGCTGGCTGTTGCTGCCCGATAAATCAGGCTCCACAAATTTTGAGGATTCTCATTTTGGGGAACTAATGTCATGTGCACACCGCCAGTAAAGTCCTTAAGAGCTTCAGATACCCAGCCAGATTTCATGTCTTCATAAGACCCACACACTCTGAAAGAAATGTAAATAGACAAGTTGCTGGCAAAATTTGTGGAAAATTTACTGTATGGTATTGTATCATTTGGCTTATCATTTACGCTTACTTTGCATACGCCTTTTCTAACAAAGCAGGCCAAAACTCAGGAATTCTGGGACTTTGTGGAGTTTTAGAACATTGGGGACGTACAAAAATGAGCTGGCCATTAATTGTTGGTAATTTGTCATCAATTACAACATCAACCCAATTTCCAAACCTCCAGAACTAAAAAAAAACAATAATAATTAATCACAAGAAGACAGTTATAAATGAATAGGTCAAGCTAAAAATGTATCATGTGTGGAATGTTACCCTAAAGTGAAATATTCCCACATAATCCTTCTCAAATGACTGTCCAGGTGGAAACACCTTCTGCATGATGTGCTTCTGAAATGTGAGAGCACCAACTGCAGCTAAAAACCAGCAGTTTCCTTAAGGAGCAATCACACACAATTTACTGATTCACTGATATGCCATTGCATGACATTTGTTTGTGAGATTAAATACATATCATTTCTCATAAAGAATCTTAGGATATTGAAATAATGTAAACAATGCTATAAATGTCATGCATTTAATTCAGTTATTCAACCTTACCCACTTTACCCTGAGCAAAATCAAACCTGGAGATTCCATCAACAATCAGAAAAGGATTTGATACAAGTTTCTGAAAAGAAGTAACCAGCTATTAAAAATCAAATCAAATTTTATTTGTCACATACAGAGTAATACACAGTATAACCTGCAGTGAAATGCTTTTTTGACAGTCTGCCCACATCAAAGCTTTCAATAGAGATTAAATCTATTTAAAATATATAGAAAAAATATGTATAAAAGTGAGAAAAAATAAGTAAAATATGAGAATATAGAAATATAGATAACAGAATATACAGAATAGTTTTGTATATATATATATATATATATATTTATATATATTTATATATATGTGTGTGTGTGTATACATATGTACATCTTTATCTATATGTGAGTGTGTGTGAGTTAAAAGAAAGATAGATGTATTTGTGTTATTGTCCGAGAGTATTGTATTGTATATTGTGTATTGTACTGTAATGTGTGTTGTATTAGTAACATTAATCAAAGCAGAGAATTTAATATTAAATTATTTCTTTACATGTCAGTTTTCTACAGTAGTGTTCAAAATAATAGCAGACTAATATACAGGGGTTAGACAATGAAACTGAAACACCTGTCATTTTAGTGTGGGAGTTGTCTAACCCCTGTACATCTATCTTCATGTTTTGATTGAGAAAACAGTGTGCAATGTTCCCGATCCATAACTCGTGCTTTTAAAAACACTACTATTGTTTTGAACAAAAACTATTGTTTTGAACAATATTGTTTGGTTATAAAATTACATGTAGAAATATCACAGTATTCATTCCTTTTTTATTATAAATTTAAACACAGGATTTAGCATAATAGTGTCATTTTAAAAAACATTCCTGAAAAAAATCTTTTGCTGAAATACCGTTGGTCTAATCCATTCCACTTTTGCTAAGTCCTCCGGCTGTAGCAAGTTTTCTCCAATGGAACTGTTGTCAGGTGGAAACATGTCATCAATATATCTCCTATTTCTGATAAGATAATACTGCCGAAGCAACTCGTAGTCCTGGTTCAGGAACTTTTTTGGATTGCGGTGTGTGCCCACACCATTGCTTTCCTGACGCTCCTTTATGATATTCAGGCATATACCAGGAACAGACATCTTAGAATATATTTATTCTGAAAATAAATACATTAAAATAATTATTTCATTAAAGAAATCCTTGAAGTACCATGTACTTTAATTCAAATCAGGTCGAGACATATCAGGCTTTCCTAGAGCAGATCTAAATTAGAGTAGCAAGAAATTACCGAGGTTATACAGATTATACAAATATTATGAAGCTCTATACACAAAGAGCTATATAACACTACAAATTTAACCACAGTAAAAGCCTCCAGACACAGTACAGTTTCACCCAGCCAAGCATCTACACACAGACAGCTTTTGTGTGCATATATTTGAATGCTAAATGAAAAGGTAGCAATTTTATTGATTTTAACTTTAAGTGCTAAGCTTGTGCTCTAAGCCAGCTTGAAAAAGCAACACAATAACGAAAGCGGTTCTCATGTCATCGGTTTAAGTAGTTTCAGCAATTAAAATACTTTTATAAAACTTACCTTAATGTTCGGTTACAGATGGCAGTAAGATCTCACAATGAGAAACCAGAGCCTCTAATCTTTTTGTGTGTGTTTTATATCTTTTTTTGTTTGCTTCAGGCGTTCATGGGTTGGGCTCTATGCTCCACCTATCTGCATATTTACCTGACGGTACTACAGTTTGAAACCATAAGGCAGCTTTAAAAGCAGGACAAGTCTCAATTTGCCAGACCACTGTCTACTCTGGAGCACCCTCTTCAAAATAATTTCATATTGTATATGCTGCAGAAAAACCTTAACTGCATTTATATGAATCCAGTTACTGCTTTACCACGTTGCATTTAGATATGAATTGCCAAAGCATAGGTTTACATAAATAACCTGTAAATATTATAGAATGTAAACAATAATTTGCAAATACCATCACAAGGCAATGCAAAAAGGACAAATAAAGACAGACTGACAGTTTCCGAATAGAAATTCTAAATAAAACGTTTGTGTTAAACATAACCAGGATTTAGTATGGGACTACAATAGTAGCTTCACATATCACACATGTCATGGGCAAACCCTTAAGCTATGACAGATCATGGTTTTTGCACTTTTGCTAATAGACAATATGATTTTTATTTCTCTTCTTAAGTCAATTGGAGACACTAAATTGTCTGGTCCCAAGCCTGGGTTCTTCACATCTTCAATGCAAGTTCTTCACTGACTCACTGTGGTGATCCCTGATGAGGGGTGATTCCTAATGGACAAGAAATTCTTTGCATACATTGTCTTAGAACTGACTGACAATTCTCTCACAACGTTTATCACAAAGTAGAACAGTATAATCGCCTAGGGGCAGTTATAATATGGGAAAGTCTCCAGTGCTATTTACCATTAGAGGCTTCAGGATCAGCGTCGTCGCTTTGACTCCTGACCCAAGCAGGTTGTTTTAGTATGTGGTTTTACCACAGCCCCATCCCGCCCTGTCTACCTGGCACATATATACACTAAGATGGGTGTGACGGGAGCAACTCCCCAGAGAGTGATTGCATCTCAGTCTCCCTAATCACAGTTCCCTGTTCCTTGTTTCACACTCGGAAATTCTTGTAGGCTTATATAGCTTATATAGAGTATTCCCACAGATTTTTGTCTCGTTTTTGTCCTGTTTTTTGATGCAACCGTTGCTATTTGTGTTTTGCTTGTAATAAAACTTCTCTGCACTCTCTTATGCATTTTCCTCTCAACCTGAGAGTTGGTGTTACGCAGTACAACAACACATCATCCGCTTATGGCTGCATTTATTCTGTGTCTGCAACAATTGCCTGATTTACCCATATGGTAAATTCTAAACACTCCTTCACAGACTATTTTTCAGGTTGTTAAATTGTTATAACCCAAATGAGGATGGGATTCCCTTCTGAGTCTGATTTCTCTCAAGGTTTCTTCCTCTTATCATCTCATGGATTTTTCTTTGCCAGTGTCGCAAGTGCCAGTTTGCTCATTAGGGGAAAACTAACCTTATTAAAATGTCATATTTATATGTTGTATATCATTCAAGTTGATTTGTGACAATGTTCCATTGTAAAAAAGCAATATATAAATAAAACTGAATTGCACTGAATGCATGTCTTTAGACTGTGGGGGAAATGGGAGAGTACCCAGAGAAAACCCAGGTGAACACAGGGAAATCATGCAAAATCCAAACAGAAATTTTCAAGGTCAAAATATACTTAAGGGGCAGGTTTTCTCTAGGGAGAGTTCTAATTTGTTAATTCATTTGTCAGTGAGCCCCAGAATTCAAAGTTTGTTCAGGGTGACAAAAATAAGGAGAGGACATCATTGAGTAAGTTAAGCGTGTCTTTCTTTATTAAACAATGTGTGTCATGCTAACAGTTAGTACAGCGGTACCCAGCACACACTGCGAATACATTCTCTTAAAGTGACAGTCTTCATGCTGTATACCATACATTACATCTCCCCTTCTTAAAAAAATATATATTTGTAACCAAGTACTATTACATCTATCGAATTTTGTGAGCACAGATTCCCCTGAGCTAAGCTTCGCACTCCATTGCGGTGGTTCTAACAACATGCCTGCTTTTTTCCTTTCTTTCAATCATTTTGTTGAATTTTGTCCATGCTGAGCCAGCCTGGTTTAAATTGTACTGCAGAAAAGATATGGCTGTTCTGATTTTCCTTCCCATTAACAGTTCAGCTGGACTAGGGCATGTAGAAGAGTTTGGTGTAGCTCTATATGTCATCAGAGCAAGAAGGGGGTCTTCCTGGCAATTCTTTGCAATCTGTACAGCCCTCTTTGCTTTGGGCAAAATGGGGACTCGATGAGTGTGTGTAAAGTCATAGTCCTTACTAAACACCCTCATTTCATAATCAAAAGCCAGTTATAGATCACTATATAGACCTAACACCACTGGTATACCATAACATGCAAAGGTAGCCTAAAGCCTAGAAACAACCTGACTGCCTGTAATGGCAGGTAAATGTAAAACCTCCAAAAATCTAGAAAAGTAGTTGAATATGACCAGATAGTTCTGCTTCTTGAACTCTATTGTTCAAGAATAGACCTATTGTATAGGTCTATTGTTACTTTCTGCCACGGCCTAGATGGTAGCTTAGTGGAAATTAAAGGTTAATTCCTGCATGTGTTCCTATTCTCCATACAAAATAAACACTGTTGCACTTTGGTAATGATGTCCTGTCTCAATTTAGGCCACCAAACTGAAGTGCTATCAGTTTGGTGAACCGCATACACCTAATCAACAGTCTCTAAGCCCAAACAGGTATTTGTCAAATTTATTCACATGCACAGACACTGGCTAGACACTCTTTTTTGATTTGAGCTTACATGGTCTCAGTGTCCATTAGCCGTCTGGACGCATAGGCCACAGGTTTTCACTGGTCTCCCTGCTGCTGGAGAAGGATGCCACCCATACCATAACTGCTGGTGTCATCTGACAGAAAAGTGGGTATGTTTTTATTGTAGAAGGCTAGAACCAATGGTGTGGCCAGCAGGGGTTTGAGCTTTAGAAAAGCATTCTGTTGTGCAGGTATCCACCTCGCTGTTTGTGCAGCATACAGTTGTGCATCATTCTGTAGAACAATTTTCACTGGCTCTGTATTCAGTAGTCCACCTGATCTGAAAACGCAACTGACCTTGTCCACCCTTTTTCACAAGACTCATGGTCACAGCTTCACAACGACCTACAAGACAGCTGACTGTTCCTCTAACTGCGTACACTTTGAAGGAATACTGCTTCACTTTGTACTCTTTAGTAGCCTGGAATAGCCCCATACAGCTGGGGTCATCTCCTGAGATAACGAAGCTGGTGTCTGGTAGATTGAGTCTGAATTTGGGTATCATCCTTTTATATGTCTCTAGGTTAATGACTGTGACATCGGCACCATTGTCTATTTTAAAGTTTACTGAGACATTGCTCACATCCATGTTAACTGTCCAGTCATCCTGGCTGCTGGTCTTTCTGTCTATTTCCCCTAGGAAGTATCACTGCTTCACCTCCTCTGAGATTTCTCTAACATGTTTTGAGTGAGACGCCCACTCGCAATGTCCCTGCTTGTGACACTTTCATAATTACTCTTACTCTCTGGCTTTTGAGCCCCTTGGCGGCTGCTGCAGTTACAGACAGCAATGGCTTACAACTATTCCGTAAGTTTCAACTGAAAGCGGACTTGACACTGTGGGAAGTTATTGAACAAGTGCGGCAGGTGGAGGAGATTACTAAGCAGGTCTGTCTCCAGTCTAACCCGAGTCTGAGCTCGCAAATGTAAACATGTTACGTCATCAAAGCATTTCACAAGCAGAGAAAAGTTGGCAGTACAGACAGCACAATATTTGTTAAAGTTAATCTCTACCTAACTATAGTTCACTATAGGGTACTACAGATGGATCTGAACATCCTACTGCAGGAACAGCAGCAGCAGCAGAATATATCCCAGAATTCCATGTTGTTATCAGAAATAGGCTGTTTAATAATATATCAGTGTTTACAACAGAGCTTGTCGCTATTGTGTTAGCACTACAATGGGTTGAGGAAGTAAATAATATGCTCCAAACTGGACAGAGGTTTATCAGACATTGGTCAGACTTTAAATGCAAAATATTACAGTAACATTTATGTAGGGTTCAGCTTATGTGGGAGTAGAGGTGAATGAAATGGTAGATCTAGTTGCAAAACAATGCTTAAAACGCCATAGGAATGATAATGCTATTCCCCTAAGCAAGGCAGAGGTTAAAGTAAGGATAAAGAGATATGTACACAATCAATGGCAGAGAGAGTGGGAACACATGACTTAAGGTAGGAACATCCAGCCTAGAGTCGGGTCAAGAGCAGTGGGTGATCTAGGTCGGAGACAATAAGTAAATGCTTATTACTTCACCTAATCAAGAAACATGACACAGGGCTATGTAGGTACTGCAGAACAGGTTCTACTTTATTGCTTGAAACACTCTGTACAAAGACACATCTGTACTATTTAACACACTCACTGCAATGGGACATAAAGATTTTGCATGAAAGGGTTTGCTCTTGTATGGTACAGAAATGAGATTAGTGCAGAAGCAGGTTATTCTGTTCCTAAAAGATGCAGGGGTATAAACAGTAGTTTAATCTAGGGGTATTATTGAATATGAAAGATGAAATGGGTTTTTTTTAACGTAGAGTTATATTTTTCCGGAAGCCTCCCTCCACTCTCCAGTTTAGTAGGTGGAGGTAATGCACCTTAAACTTGGTCTGCCGACCGCCATATTTGAAGAGGAAGAAGAAGAAGAAGAAAAATAAATGTGGAGGAGGCGGAGAAGGAAGAGGAGTTGGAGGTATTGCTATCCTGTATATACAGGGGCATTTTCCGGTTCATCCGGCAGGCGTCGATTATTAGATAAACATGCGTTAATATCCTCATAAACAAACGGAAGGGGAATAATATTCATCGGTAAAACACTTGTAAATAAATAAATAAATAAAATTATCAACGGTAATTGAGTGATTTTATATCAAAAGAAATGTAGAAAGGAAGGTTCTAGACTAACGTTACCCTATATTCATTGTGTTTAAGTACCTTTTTCGATCGTTCGAATATTTTTTTAAAACCCATTATCTGTGTTTCTACATCGCCACTAGAGGGCTGCAAAACGCAGCTCCTACCTTTTAATTTGTCCCGGTTAGGATCTGGCACATGTTTTACGCCGGGTGCCCTTCCTGATGCAACCCTCACCCTTTCGGTCTTAGGATAGGACAATTTAACTTTTCCAATTCAACTAGGATGACAATTTAGCTTTTTCAATGTACCTATCGTGCATGTGTTTGGCCTGTGGGAGGAAGCCCCAGAGAAAACCCACACAAACACGCTGTGGCGACCCCTGGTGACAGGGGAAAAGCCGAAAGATAAAAAAAAAATACAGTAACATTCCAAAATATGCAACTAGGAAGTACAGCATAACCACGTGTTTAATGATACAGCAAAGGCAAAACAGAATTACTGCTTCCACCCAAGATGTTACTTATTTTCCAATAACAGCACACACTGAGATTAATAATTACGCACGTTATATTTTTTCATTGTTTATTAATTAATGTCATCTTCAGCATGTCCATGTTAATGACAGAACTAAGATCATAGTTTCACATCTTGTATACAAAGTCATATATACAGGGGTTAGACAATGAAACTGAAACACCTGGTTTTAGACCACAATAATTTATTAATATGGTGTAGGGC
>JAOUQV010000002.1:8310541-8324311 GCA_028565295.1 Aspidoras spilotus | reverse complement strand
ATGCGCCAGCAAGACGTGCAACAACAATTTGTCCTCTTTTGAACTCTGGTATGTCACCCATAATGTTGTGTGCATTGTGCAATTAATGAAGATTGGCCACCAGACTTTAGCCATGAAAATTCCCACACTAAAATGACAGGTGTTTCAGTTTCATTGTCTAACCCCTGTACATACACAAGTAAGTGACATTTATGATTTACCTAGCACGCATGTCTTTGCACTGTGGGAAGACAGCGAAGTAAACCCACGTGAACACGGTTAACATTGAAACTCCAAACAGTAATTTCCCATGTTGTCCCACTCAGGGATCGAACCCAGGTCCTTCTTGCTGTGCCGTACATACTGTTTTTGAAGATCTACATATGAATGTATTGTATGTTGTATTTGTAGACACATTATTATACTAAATGGGAATGTCTATGTTATAAGTTAGTTCCTGTTGATGTGATGGGCTATATAAGGTCTTTCCTTTACCCCCATTATCCAAATTTTTTTTTTTTAATTTTTTAATTTTATAGTTTTCCTGCTTCTTACAATTATGTCCTACAGGACAACTTTTCTTTATTATTTTATTACTTTATGGAAACAGTTTACAGAATAATGTCAGTTTTTAGTGCAGTTCTGCCTGAATGATCGAAGGTCACAGGCATTCAATGCTGGTTTTTGGCATTGAGATTTCTACAAATTCTCAGAATCTTTTGATGATATTATGGACTGTAGATTATGAAATCATTAAATTCCTGCCTATTGCATGTTGAGAAACATTGGTCCTAAACTGTTGGACTATTTGCTCACTCAGTTGTTCAAAAAGTGGTGAACCTCACCACTGACTTTTGGGATGCGCCCTTTATAACCTTTACACACTGTTTTCAATAAACCTGTCCACCTGTGAAATGTTCTAAAAAGACATTTTTTGAGCATTCGTCAACTTCCCCAGTATTTTCTTGCCCTTGACCCAACACTTTTGGAATATGTTGCAGGCATCAGATTCAAAATAAGAGAATATTTGTATATATTTGGTTTATCTGTTTGAAATGTAAATATCTTGTCTTTGTAGTGTATTCAGTTCAGTGTGGGTTGAAAAGTATTTGTCCCAGTTTCATCGGGGTTGTAGTAATCAAAAAATATCATTTAAAGTTGGATGAGTTATAATAAAATAGTAATTGTCCTACTGAGACAAATATGTCAAATAAAACAGCAATCCATTTTATATATTAATATCTAAATGACACTAGTCCATTTTAGATCTACACTCACTGGCCACTTTATTAGGACACCTGTTCAATTGCTTGTAAACACATATTGTATCTAATCAACCAATCACATGTCTGCAACTCAGTGCATTTAAGCTTGTAGAGGTAGTCAAATCAACTTTTTTGACATGCAAATAGAGCATCAGAGATGGGAAGAAATGTGTTTTAAGTAAAGTGAAACGCATGGTTATTGCTGCCAGACGGTCTGGTCTGAATATTTCATAAAATGCTGATCTACTGCAATTTCCACGTACAGCCATTTCTAAAGTTTACAGAGAATGGTCAGAAAAATTCATTCAAGATGATGAAAAAGCAACAGTAACTTAAATAATATCTCATTACAACCATGCAGAATGCAGTTGAACGTATGTCATACATAGGCAATTAAGGCAGTTTTGAAGAAAAAGGAATGTCCAACATTATACTCAACTTGTTTTTATTTATAAAGCACCTTAAATACAACAACAGAGGGCGCAACAAAGTGCTGCAAGTATAAAAAATATAAAAGACAAAACAATTTAAACAATATAAGGAATAAGACAATATAAGCAATAAAAAGTAAAACAAATAAAATCATAGATCAATAAGATCAAAAGTAAAATCATTAAAACAATTTAAAGCCAGAAAATAAAAGTGGGTTTTGAGGCTAGTTTTTAAAAGTGGACAGTGAAGAGGCTTGTCTAATAAAAACCCCTCTGAGCTTAAGCCTAGACATTGGTACCTTTAGAGCAGCTGACCTGAGGCACCGTATGGGCACATGCAGATGGAGGAGCTTTAAAATGCACAGACAGCCAGTTGAGGGAGGCCAGAATGGGAGTTATGTGCTCCCTCTTACGTGACCCTGTTAACAGTCAGGCAGCAGCATCATGTCATGGATAACCGTTTCAAAGTGCTCATGTGCTAAAATAGACTCGACCTTCGCCTTAAGTGATAAAAGCAGGACCTCACTACTGCACCAATCTGTCCAAAATCACTGTCTATTTTAAAACCCAAGTTAGAGATTATTGTCTTCTCATATTGCTTGAGGGGGCCCAATTTAACAGGGGGGGCTCCACACATTTTCTTAAAGGGAACCCAGTGGTAGCTAATAGAGTGAGAACAGGAGAGATCTTAAAATAGAGCCAGGTGGAACCCCATATGACAGGGAAGCTGAGGAGAATTTGGAATTTGCTAATTTTGCCCACAAGGTTCTGTCTGTTAGATATGACCTAAACCATTCCAAAGCCCCCCACAAATGCCCACTAGGTTTTGCAACCTGGACATTAAAGTTGTGATTCACTGTGTCAAAGGCTGTAGTTAAGATCTAACTGCAGCAGGATCACATGATAACCAGTGTCATTGGACAGGAGGATATCATTAAAAACTAGTGCTGATTCTGTACTGCAGTAACCTCCAGGATATTATGTTTGTCCAAGTAAGATTTTTTAAATATTTTTGAAATAAAAGGCAGCTTTGAAATTGGCCTATTATTGGCCAGAACTATAGAATCAAGACACATGGGAAGAACACCAGAGGACAAACTATTGTTAATAATGAAAAATAATAATAAATCCTGCTGCCCTATACCGGTGAAAACCTCTTTTAAATAGTGAGGCGGGACAGCATCATATGGGGAGCCCAAATATATAATTATATGGCCTAACACATCTTCCAAGGTGTGACACTGGCTCAGATTTATTAAACTCAGCCAGGCTGGGTGCAGTGCCAGAGGGGTCAAAGGCAGGAGCTGTAATAAGAGATCTTGCAGTGACAACCTTATCTATAAAAACAGACTGGCTGAGGGGCCCTTAGAACAGAGTCAATGGTTTTATACAACATGTGTGGATTATGCTGAGTTGTGATTATGATTTTAGCCAGAGGTTCCCTTTTAGCTTCATTAATAATGTTTTGATAAGAACACCAGCAGTCTTTTAATATGTGAAATAAAACCTACAGTTTGTCCTTCTTCCATTTGCGTTTAGCACTGCGACACTCCCGCTTTGCTGCAAGAGCTCTGTCTACACTGAACTAGGAGGAGTAAAATCTAGAGCTGAGCTACTTCATATCAAGAGGTGACTGAAGGCAGCAGTGAAGGGGTTCAGACCTCGGAGTGCAAGATTTAACTGCAGCGCTGGATAAGACCACATCAAATAAAACAGACATGTGATTATAAAACCCACTGTTACACACCTCTAGGTTTAACATAGACAAACCATGAGAGAGAACCAGATCTGAAGTATGTCCATGTTCGTGTGCGGGACCAGACACCCACTGTACTAAATTAAGAATCAATGATGTCTAAGAATTCCTTTACTAGTGGTTTATCGGACAGCACACATGTATGTTAAAATCCCAGACAATAAGGACACGATCATAATTTGGCATGCATCCACCAAGAAAATCATAAAAGTCGTTCACAAATTCCTTGTTTTATTTGGGGGTTCAGTAGATGACCACATACAGTGGGTCAGTGCAACCCACCTCATATATAGTAGCTTCAAAGCTGGAACGAAGTTCCAACGAAGTTTCTGTAATTCACCCCGTGCTGGCGGAACCGAGGAGAGCAGGTGCGGTGGGGGTAGAAGTCCCCATTTAAGGAACGTGTCGATGGGTTCCATAGAACGCCTGATTACAGCAGGTGGAATAGATCATCCATATTGTGTCCACTGTCTGGACAAAAAGCATGTCAAACAGATCTACAGCTTCACAAGCTGACTGCTACGTTTACCATGGTGGTGACGGCGCTTTTGCCAGGACGTTTGAGCCGATGTCCAGCACAGGTAAGATGGGATACCCAGTAGTAAAGTGACCGAGTTTTCTGCCCGTTGTAATTAAACGCACCTAAATTGGTGACGATATTTTTAATATCAGGAGGGAGTTACAGTCATAATCACTTTGTGAAATGCCGACACTTAACAACAATAAAAACACAAACCAAAGTGTGAGTAACAGACGGCCAACCACACACACACCGGGGCCATCTTGAGAGCCATATTTTACTAGCAAGGTGTACTAGGCTGGTGAGTGTATACTAATGATGGAAAACTCCATTCTATGGTAAAGATGTGAGGAAGCTGTGCTATAGCAGAGTTAGTGCCTTCAAAGGCCATTTCCTGACATTGAAATGCAAGGGTTAGAATAGTCTCGCATCACAAAGACAGGATGTGGCCCTTGAGCAGATTTATGTTTACAAATAGGTAGTGTAACTATTCAGATACTGCAATGCATTGGTAACTTGTCAATTGACTTGTGATTTCTATCATATTAAGAGACATTACAAACGTTACATTTTCATGCATATTATTTCATACTAAATATTTGAAATAGTGTGATGAGGATGAAAAGGAATAAAGCAAATTGTTTTACTAGATGCACATCAAAATCAGTGTGATCTAACTTTGTAGCTAGCAAAGTAAATCAACCTATATGAACATGTTGTGTCTGAAATGTCATTAGTTTACGTTCATATCCTCTTAATCCTGGTCAGTGTCAAGAGAGAGACTGCGTCTTGGCAACAGCACATGGAGTAAGGCAGAAATCATACATGCATGCGTTATCAACAAACAAAAGGTAGCATTTAATCTGAAATGGAAACTAATTAACGCTTGTAAATGAAGCTAGACTTATTTTACTGGTCACACACTGGGATCATTCTAAAATGACTGCAGATACAATATAATTAGAATGCTTTGTTTTATCCTTGTTTTAGTTCTACATATATATATATATGAACTTTGTCTGAATAACTAAATGACACTATTTTTGACTACATTGTTTTCAGGAAAGAACCACTTTGGAAAATCTGGAAAAGAAGTCAAAACAAAGCATGGCCATGAGGGCAATTGTTTCAGACTTCCAGGGAGGAACTTGTAATGAGAACAGACAAAAGAAGTGTGCTGAAAAATATCATTTCCGCTTAGGATTCTAAACAGGATGAGGCTGTTTGTATGGGGAATTTCACAGCTGGGCAGTTAAAGCTCATCGGAGACCTGCGAGCAGCATCTAGTCTGGGACATGAAGTGGATATGTTTAGTTTAATCGGTGGGAAGATGCGCTGTACTCTGATCGCTGTGCTCTGCGCTCTGCTTGCTACTGAAAGAGCCACATGTATCACTAGCAAGTGCACAGGCAAGGCGTGCTTCACACTCCACACAAAAAAGCTCACGTTTGAAGGAGCCAGGGCAAGCTGCAATGAAAACGGCGGCTACTTGATTACATTAAGAGACGATAAAGATATGGAGGATGTAAAGTCACTTCTGGCGTTATCCGGGAAGCTTTCAGTGCGGGAGAAAGTATGGATAGGACTGAAACTTTCTAAAGGAAGCTGTGTGCTGAGTGGAGGTGGACTGCATGGCTTCAGGTGGATCTCTGGCGCCTCGAATACCACATACTCCAACTGGAAAAAGGAACCGAGGAGCACATGCACAGAGGAGCGCTGCGTTTCACTATCCATTTCCACAGAGGAACTTCAATGGACTGATGGATCTTGTAAAGAGCGCGCGCTTTATGTGTGTGTGTATTCTTTTAGGGGCATGTGCAAACCCTTGGTACTTGCGGGACCGGGAGAGGTTAATTATACACTCCCATTTTTACTAAAGCCACGCAAACTAGATGAAGGCTTGGCTATGTTACCTTTCGCAACATTCGCCGAAATAAGCTGTGCTCAGGATAGTAAAATACACAGGTTTTCTGTGTGTAAAGAAAGAGGGGCGCATTTTGTTTGGGAAAAGCCTGGACCATTTTGCGCTTCGGGTAAGCGGACTTGTGAACACAGAAACGGAGGATGTGATCAGGTGTGCCGTGATGATGATAATGCCGGATTGCGGTGTGAATGCAGGGAGGATTATTATCTTGGCGACGATAAAGTGACCTGTTTTCTGAAAGACGCCTGCCGCAATTCACCCTGCGAACATGAGTGCACATCAGCACCGAACGGATTTACATGCAAGTGTCTAGATGGCTTTGAGCTTTCCGAAGACAATATCAGCTGCATAGATGTTGACGAATGTTCCCAGGACACGTGCAACGGTCATATATGTAACAATAAACAAGGAGGATATGAGTGTGAATGCAAGAAAGGTTTTAAGGGCGTTGGCGGCGTGTGCGAGGACATAGACGAATGTGCCGAATCGGTGTGCGCACATCAAGCAAAGTGTCTCAATTCCCAGGGCTCATTCTCGTGTTACTGTTCTCCTGGCTTTAGAAAGTCTGGGGAGCAATGCGTAGATATAAACGAATGTATAAGTTGGCCATGTGAAGGTATGTGCAATAATACGGACGGCAGCTACACGTGTTCTTGTGAGCCAGGTTTTCTCTTAGCTGAAAATGGCATCAGCTGTGTCCCAGACCAAGCGCGTGCAACAACTTCACGTGATTTCGATATATTATTAACTAAACCATTGTCTCATTCAGCAGCAACCACAGTCACGCCACATTTAAGCATTGAGACAACGGCGGAAAGGCACCAAAGCATTCGCAAAGATGACTCCGTTGTGGGTTCTTGGATTTTGTTGTACGCGTTGTGCTCGGTAATCCCCCTTGTCCTGCTGATTACGCTCACTGCGGTGATCGCCGTGCACCGCTGGAATCGCTCCCGAAAAGACGCCAAGAAGAAAAGCGCCACGACAGACAGCTACTGCTGGGTGTCGTCTGGATACACAACTCAGTTAGAAATGCAGCGGAACAGAAGATATTGACTTCTCCACATTTTTTTTAAGTTTTGCATTACATGCAATTACACAATTTACACACGACGACTTGAAACTTGACGTCATCGGCATTTTTTGCATCTCTATTTTTATCAGTAAGAACTGATAAAAGGTGTAGTCTATACCAACATAGGAGCCCCTTTCTCACTTGGTTTATAGACTGATGAGGATCACTCAGCAATCATCATTTTTATAATGTGTCGAATTTGGAGACAATTATGTGCTATTACCTTCACTCATGTATACTTTTATTAACCAGAGACAATGAGGTGTGTCTTGTGTTTACAGCTGACATGAGATTGGGAAGCTTAGTCAGTTTATCCCTATCTTAAAGAGCATATCTGTGCAGCCAACCATTTAGCAAAGACGGTGTACTGTATAACAGCGCCATGATCATCCACTGGGAATTAAGTTAACTGAAATCAATAACTGTGTTTTATACTGCATTTGTAAGACAAAGTTTTTTTTCTTAAAGGACACCAACTTGAATCTACAGATTTAATGATTCTGTACACAAGATGCAAAATGTTTTAAGTCTACAACTTGTTTGAACACATTAACTCTGCTTTAGGTTTAGTGGGTGACAAGTTCAGGCATAAAAAGCCTGATTGGATTACTATAATAAAATAACATTGAGCCTCTTTCATCTTTTTGGCTTTGTTTAAGGGGTATCGAATCTTTTCATATATTCATATTAGCAATGTACTGTGGTGCTTGAATGTTTGTGGACCCTTTAGAATTTTCTGTATTTCTGCATAAATATGACCTAAAACATTAGATTTTCCTAACATCCTAAAAGTAGATAAAGAGAACCAAGTTAAACAAATGAGACAAAAATATAATACTTGTCATTTATTATTGAGGAAAATGATTCAAGATTACACATTTATAAGTGACAAAAGTATGTGAACCTTTGCGATCAGTATCTGCTGTGACACCCCCACCTGCAGCAAGAATTGCTATTAAACGTTTAATATTATTCTTTTTAAACCATTCTTTGGTAGAACAACCTGTGTGCTAAGGGTCAGTGTCTTGATACATGGCCCACCTTTTCTTGAGATTCCATTCACAGATGTCTAATTATTTACTGTACCTTTAGAATTCTCTTAAATATTTCAAAGGTCATAGTTTCATCAATAATGGCAAGCTGTCACGGCCCAGATTCATCAAGACAAACCCAAACCATGATGGTAGTTCCTAAATTTCTCCTTCAAAATTACTAGGTCTAATTATTCCTCTCTCTACTATTTCTCTATTTCTGTTGAGGTTCACACACTACCACTGAGAGAGTTTTAAGCTGACCCCGTCTCAAACATCTGCCTGAGGTACCCAGATAGTAAATTCCAAGCATTTAAAATTGTCCTTTAGTCCGGTTCAGTAGGCTACACAATTATGGGGAAGATATTGGCGAGAAGGGTACGAGGAGGGTACGCCACAAAAGGCCATTGCTAAAAAAAGATGGCTGTTCACAGAATGCTGTATCCAAGATTTTTAATGGAAAGTTGAGTGAAAGAAAAGAAATTCAGTTGAAAAAAATGCACAACTAACCAGGATAACTGCAGAATTAAAAGTAGTGTCAGGAAAAGGCCAGTAAAAAATTTGGGGGAGATTCACAAGGAGTGGACTACTGCTGGTGTCAGTGCTTTATGAGCCACTACACACATACAGTATGTATCCAGGAGATGGGCTACAGCTGTCATATTCCTTGTATTAAGCCACTCATGAAACAAGGCCAAGAAGAAAAAGAACTGGACTGTTGTTAAGTGAAGTTTACTAAGCGATAGTGAAGTTTCGTCAGTCAGTGATAGTCTGGGAAGCCGTGTCATCTAATCGTGTAGATCCACTGTTTTATATCAAGGCAAAAGTCAGTGCAGCTTTCTACCAGGAAATTTTAGAGCACTTCATGCTTCCCTTTGCCAACAAGCTTTTTGGAGATGGAAATGTCATTGTCCAGCAGGACTTGGCACCTGTCCACACTACCAAAAGTACCAATACTTGGTTTAATAACCACAGTATCACTGCTCTTTATTGGCCTGTAAACTCGTCTGACCTAAACCCCATAGAGAATTTATGGGGTATTGTCGCAGTGGATAGTGCTGTGGCCTCACAACAAAAGGACCGGGGTTCGATCCCCGGGTGGGGTGACCTGGGAATTTCTGTGTGGAGTTTGCCAGTTCTCTCCGTGTTTGTGTGGGTTTTCTCCAGGTGCTCCAGTTTCCTCCCACAGGCCAAAAACATGCACGCTAGGTAAATTGGAAATGCTAAATTGTCATCCTAGTTGAATTGGAAAAGCAAGTATTTAGTGCGTTTACTGTACATACTATTCAAAAGGCCAACATATCTTCATTGGAAATCATTTTTCCGTTGGTCTTATATAATATTCTAATTTTTTTAGATAATGATTTTAGGTTTTCATTGGCTATAAGACATACTCAATAACATTAACAGAAATAAACACTTGAAATAAATCACTGCATTTGTAATGAATCTATATAATGTATGCATTTCACTGTTTGTTTTGATTTACTGAAATTAATTAACTTTTTATTCTAATTTATTGAGATGCACCTGTGTGTGTGTGTGTGTGTATGTATATATATATATATATATATATATATATATATGAACAAATTCATTATCTCTGAAACTTAGAATATTACTTTAGACCAATATAAATGCTGGCCAACTGAAAAGTATAACCATGAAACGTATTAGCATATACGGCAGTCAATACTTAGTTGCGTCTTCTTTTGCTCGAATTACTGCAGCAATGCGGCATGAAGTAGATCCGTCCGTGGCACTGCTCAGGTGATATGAGATAGCAGCATTCAGCTGTTTTGCATTGTTGGGTCTGGGGTATCGCATTTTCTGTACAATACACCTATAGATTTTTATAGTGCTGTGGTCAGATGAGTTTGCTGGACAATGGTAGGAAGAAACATATAGAGGGCACCAGCCCATTGTAATGTACACTCAGTCATTTACACACTAAGGGCAATTCAAAGACACCAGTTATCTTACTGCTTGTCTTTGACTGTGGGAGTAAACCAAATCAACCAGAGTAAACCCACATTTACACAGGGAGAACATGCAAACTTCACACAGACCACACTTGGAAATTGTCTACGCATTGTGCCAACACATCACAGTAAAAAACATACAAAACACATTTGGCTTATAAGGAGTTGGGGTTGAGTAGTATTTGTTTCCAAAGCTCTTCTCAATAAAATCCAAATATACTTCTATACTCATAAAATAAATTCTATCCATATTTATGCCTGTGTACATTGGTTACTGCGTACATTCCACAGAAGGAAGGCTGAACCAGAATGGTAAATACGTCTAGGAGGGGTTTCCTTCCTCTTCCAATAAGTTTTCTGTCTCCGGATTGTTTAAAGGTTTGGACCGCATCGTTTTGTCTCGCACATGAGCCCAGTATCTATATGATAAAGAACTGGCTGAAAATGTTTTCTTACAGAGCACTCATCTGTTTTTTTATTTTAATCTCCATGCATGTGGGGGACACACTGCGCTGTGCATGCGAAAAGGACTCGAGAACTTGCGTAAGTATTCAGATAACGCAAGCCGACTACAAAACTGCCCAACAGATCTGCATAGAAAACGGAGGCAAATTACTGACGCCATCGAGTAAAACTATCAACAGTTTGCTTTTCAGAAAAACAGGAGACTTCTGGATTGGCATAACGGATAAATGTTTAAACAGCAGGGGTTCGGGAGAGGAATCTGTGGCTCTGGACAGAGGAAAGTGGGATGAGGCGTGTTCTTCACAGTGTATGGCGGTTTCTAGTAACGGGAAGATTACGAAGCGCGCGTGCGAGAACCAGACCGACGGCTTTTTGTGTGAAGGGATTCAGTGGGAAACTTGCTGGAAGGAAAAAGCTTCAGAAGTGCAGATCCTGAATAATCAAGACTGCGGACTTGCTCCGTGCGAACATCAGTGCGAAGAGGTTCCCGGAGGCCACATGTGTTCCTGCTTACCGAGATTCAGGCCAAGTAGGAAAAAACGGGAAGGCTGTGAGTACGCCTGTAATTCTATCACGTGCCCGCGGCTTTGTGACTCGTGCGAGTGTCCTGATGGCTTCATTAAAGATGATGCACAATGCACAGATCTGGACGAGTGCAGTTCAAATCATAATAACTGCATGCAAAAGTGCAGGAACACCATCGGAAGTTACAAGTGCTCCTGCCACGAAGGGTTTCTGCTGGTAAACAGATCTAAATGTGTTCCTTATATATATCCTACTCCATTAGCGCTTCTTACAGCCCCTGTGAATTACACATTTAGTCATGCAGCGTTCGCAAGTCCAACGGAGTATATCAGTCTTACAGTGTTTATCATTCTGTTCATCTTTGCCCTGCTAGGACTTCTGTATTATTTAAAAAAAAGAAAACCCGATGTACATCTTAAAGACAGCAGTCCTCCAGATGACGCTTCGATACAGGAAATGCAATTACAGGTGTAAACATCTGTCTTATAACAATTAGTTGGGTGATATTGGTTTATTTTATTTTATTAAAGTTGAATGTTGAAAGAATGCTATTCATATTATACGTTTATTTTTTCATACCAATGTAAATGTGTTGCACAACTATTGTTTAAATAAACCTATTTACACATACAGTAAATTGTATTTCTTTAGCTGGAAGAATTCTGCATTGATTTTGCAGTAAGAATGTGTTGCAAATTTTAAGTCATAATAAAAATACATTGTAAAAGAAATAACCCAGTTAGCATTTTTGAAACAGTATATAATACTTTAAGAAATTAAATAACCCATGAGCTGACTATGTTTAAGTATTTAATATTATGTGCGCACACAATGTTTTAAACAGTGAATATGTGAAGATGCAGAAAGATCTTTCCAAATTAGTTGAACATGTTTTTGTCTTCTTTTGGCCTCTCCCTTTATTTCCACCTCACTCTGTCTTCTGCATCTTCTGCTTTCACACCAACTACCTGCATGTCTACATTGACCACATCCATATATATTTGCTCTTCCTCGCTGCCTCCTGCCTGGCAACCCCATCTCTAACATCCTCCTACCAATATATCCACTGTCCCTCCTCTGCACATGTCCAAACCATCTCAATCGGCTGCTAATTTTCCAACATGTGCTGTCCCTCTGAAGTTCACATTCTTTATCCTGTCCATTCTGGTCACTCCTAATGAGAACCTCAACACCTTAAGTTCTGCAGCATCCAGCTCTGCTTTCTGACTCTTAGTCCGTGCCACTATCTCCAAACTATGCAACAAGGCTGGTCTCACTACTCTCTTATAGAACTTTCATTTCACTTCTAATATTTTAATTGTAATAATGTTCTAATATTTGGATCATAAATTATTATATGTAAATGGGAAGCATGCTAGTTAGGCTAAATCTTTTTTTTTTCAACTGATTGTAGCTGCAAATTGTAAACTGTAAATTGCCCGTATGTGTTAGTGTCTTTATGTGTTGTTTTTACATGTGCGTGTGATTATTCATAAATTAAGCACAGTTTTACAGAAATGTGAAAAATAATAGGCAAAGTAATGCAAATCGAAATATACATGATTACTGTAATGTAGTCTTATGGTATTTGTTTTCTAATGATTCCTGAATGCATTTTTTCCTGCCTAGCCTAACTAGAACACCTGTAAACTTGCTCAATTATGCAGGTAGTCCGTCCTGTCTGTTTACATGTCTTTGGGTTGAACAGCCTGTTGATTTAGGAGAAAGTAATTAATTATATCACCTTATTTCTGATACCTGCTTTACAATGGCAAGTCAACTAACATCCAGCCCAAGCTGAGTCAACTACCACATTTCTTTTGCATTTTTAGGTCTTAAGTATAAATTCTATATTGAATTTAGGTCTTGGGATTGGACTGCAGAAACACCATTTTTAGGGACATTTCTTCTTTAGCATAAGGCAACATCACCAGTATGTTTTCCAATATTTACATATATTTAAACTGGTTCATGGTGCTTGGTGTGCGATAAATAGGCCAGACTCCAAAGTATGAGAGATATCCCCAAACTATTATGCTAGCACCTTTATGTTTTACAGTCACAATGTACTGTAGCTTAAATTCAGGTTTCATGTGACATCTGTTGCATTTAGACCCAATACTTAAAATTTTCGAATCACTTGCTTGATGATTTTCAATCTGGTTTCTGTCCATATCATCGTACAGAGACTGCACTGCTCTGCTTTCTAAACTACTTCCTTCTGTTTGCTGAAAAAGGTCTGGTCTCTATTTTAAAACTTCTCGACCAATCTGTTCTGATACAACAAATCACAACATTCTTCTATCCAGGCTTTCCGGCCTGGCACTATCATGGTTTAAATCATACCTCTCTGAGAGGCAACATTTTGTGCAGCTAAGTTGCCACGTCTCATAAAATGCATCCATACGCCAGGGTGTACATCAGGGCTTGGTTCTTGGACCACTGCTATTTATCTTATACATCTCTCCCCTGGGTAAAATTTACCACAATCACAGGCTAAAAATCCACTGCTACGTGGCCGACACACTATTGCTCTCAACAGGTGTCTTCAAGATCTCATCGTATAGCTGTGGGCAAATTATCTTCAATTAAATACAGATAAAACTAAACTTGTAACATTGGCACTAAAGGTGCACGGCCCTCTTTCTCCTGCCCTGCTCTTCTCATTGGAAACACTTCTGTTTCTCATGTACCTACTGCTCAGAACCTTGGTGTTACATTTGACCCTCTCCTATCTTTTAGCCCTACAGGGGTTAGACAATGAAACTGAAACACCTGTCATTTTAGTGTGGGAGGTTTCATGGCTAAATTGGACAAGCC
>JAOUQV010000002.1:8169731-8181542 GCA_028565295.1 Aspidoras spilotus | reverse complement strand
TTATAATCTTGAGTCTTGTCGCGTCTTCATATTGGATGTGAGAAGTCATGTGGCATCTGTATACAAAATATGGGGTCAGGGAAATTTCTTTTACTAATACACTGTAAACGTTTTAACATCTGGGGCTTGGTGAATACCAGAAAATTGTCTACAGTTATTATAAGGTGTATATTGTCACAAAGGCTGACTTTTAACCACCACACGTTAATTTATATAATAGGTTGTTCTGTCTATATTGGCCAATTGTATTAGAAACCTACCAGGAGACATTTTAGGATTTTTTCAACCGTGCTGTTTTCTTAAACAGTAAAAGGGTCACGAGTCCCAGGTTCTCTTAAAGAAACATTCTTCATGAAACTTGGACATATGGCATAAAAAAATCCCAGCCTAATTGTGTCTGAGTAACTCCTAACCATTTATTTGCAGTCAAACAGACTCTGCATTGTATACTGTTTCCATTTGAGAATCTTCTGTAATTTACAGGTGTGTTACCGTTTTTCATTTACTTAATATACGTTACATTACATAAGACTAAGGCATAGCTCGGTGACATTGGACTACTGACTGGAAGGTTCAGTTCGAATCCCACCACTTTCAACCACTGTTGGGTCCTTCAGCAAGACCCTTAACCCTCAACTGTTCAGTTGTATGAAGAGATGCATGTAAATCACTCTGAATATGAGGGTCTGCCAAATTCCATACATATTAAAGTAAATGTTACCCTTTATTAAATGTGTAACTTCCTTTTCCAGCCTTACCACCTTTGCCACCAGCCAACACATGGTCCTCTTTGGACCTGAAAGAGGTAAAGGCTAAACTGCGCCAAGAGAAGGACAGCGTGGTCACGATTTACCGTGGAGACATTATGACTGTCCATGTACCCACTATCCCCGAGGCCCAGCGTGTGTGCTGGGAGTTTGCTACGGATGGCTACGACATCGGGTTTGGGGTTTACTTTGACTGGTCACCTGTTACCAGCCGAGCCATTACAGTGCACATCAGTGAATCCAGTGATGATGAGGAAGATGATGAGCTTGAAGGTGAGTGAACACCTCCTGTTTTATTTCATGCTCACAAAATTTCGATGTATCCAGTCCATCACACAAGAGAACACATATCTTTAAGCACTGCTAAGACTAAATGGTATATTGTTTATCATTACTTGTTAGGCAAATTGGAATACATTTGTTCAGTGTATTGACTGGTATTGGTAGGAAGAATTATGACGTTTCATAGGATTTTGTTCACTCCAGTGCATAAACTGAACAGTGAATGCCATAAAATTTCAAGCAAACCCTGATAATTGTAATGCTTAAAAAATAATGCTGTATACAGTAGGCATAAAACAAATTTCTGAACCTTTTAACAAACTCTGTCTTGCTATTTGCATATCTGAGATATTTTGAATTGGGATGCTTTTAGTTCTGTGCAAGGTCTGTGGTGTGAAATCTAAACAATTTGCTTAAAATTAATGTGTAAGGGCCATGTGCTATTTTATGATTTTATTTATCATTTACTTGACTTTGGGATTTTTCTAGCTGGACCTATGGTTCCTGGAGATGTGGAAAAAGGATCTAAAACAGGAGCCAACTCTAATTTGGGAGAGATCCTTCCTGTGTACCGTCAGGACAGTCACCTGGCTGTTCAAGGTGGTAGTCATAGTTTTCCAGGGGAAGGCACATACCTGCTAAAATTTGACAACTCCTACTCCTTATGGCGGAATAAGACTCTGTACTACAGAGTGTACTACAGTGCCTGAGGAACCATTGCACACTTGCAGATGAATGTTTTGAATATATATATTTTTGATCAATATATATATATAAATATATATTTACAAATCTGTATAAATATCATTCCTGCTATTGATTGTTACACTGATTTTTATTTTATAGATGCTAAACCAAACTCTGTCAGACTTGTGATAGTCTATTTAAAAGGTTTTTAAGCTTGATTAGAATCTCATAGCCTGGTCATTATGCAAACGTGCTGTGTGTGTGTGTGGTGTTGTTTTTTTTTTTTTTTGTGAGAACATGTGAAGAACCAATATACTGGTTTTGAACTTATCCATATAAAAACCCACAGCTAAAACCGTGTGATGAATAAAGAAGGAACTCCTGAAATCATGGTGTGAGATGTGGCCATAGTCAGTACTGACTCGGGTGACAAATATTAAAGTATATTTCTAATATTTATATTTAAATTACTAACTAAATGCAGCCATCTTTGATTGATTGACATGTCAAATGTGTTGACAAGATCATTGTTGTAATCTCTTCTTACATTAATCCATTCTCGGTGTAATCCTAATACAAATTGGGTTCGCAGTGATATAAATGCAGAGTGTCAATTACCTCAATCACCAGGGAGACTTTCACCACAGCCTTCCTTTTTATGACTTAAGTGCAAACTATTTCCCGTCATGAAAAGCTCAGTTGTAATATAACTACTTAAATATTTACATGGGCCACCAGGTAAAATTCATTCATGTGGTTTTCACCCGTTTACTTTCTGAATGCTTACCTAATAGCAAAAGATGACATGCTATTAAACTAGTTCAGAAACATATTATGTGCTGCTTTCTTTTTGACGGTTAAAGGAACAAAATCCTACTCAAAGCTCTAATGACAATCGTTGTGGTGTGTTTTTTTTTTTTTTTTTGCTTAATGTTTGTGATGTACTGTATGTTCATGAGTACCAAAACACAAGTGTTGACTTAAAGAAATTAATAGTTATAATGTGGGCAGTTCAGCAGCTCAAATATCTTTCTGTTTATGCACATGCACTTATTATATTCATACACCTTACATTTTTTTATTTGCATGTTTCCAAAGGGGCTTTTTCTTTGTGCTGCAAAAATTCCCAATACTGCCATTGTGTTATTTAGTCTACTATGCTATTGTCTGTGATGTGTTAATATATCAAAGGTCTTCTGCTTTTAACTCTACTGCTTCTGCTTTTTTTTGTTCAATAAATATATGAAAGTGGTAGGATTGTGGGTTAGTTATTTATTTATTTAGGTGCCTTTAAGTACAGCCTTTTTACTACAGTGGATGCTGTGTGTTAAGATAATGGACATTTTATAGCTAGGCAAACAAGTTCATATCAGTTCTTCCAAGTATTTAAAAGAAAATACCTCAAACTACTATGAGGGATGACAGCTGTTGAGCTGATACAGAAAGACTTTTCGTTTTATTCTTTAATTTATTCATCTAACATGTGTAAACATATTATCTTGACCATTTTGGTCTACAGTAGGGATTTATTGGTAATCCCAGTGTCTGAGAACACGAACAAAAAGTTGTAGACTTGTTCTAATCAAGTTATTAGCTACTGTCAACTTCGATACATAATTAATATTGACAGCATCAGTTGTGCCCTGTGCGATTAAAACGTTTTCACACGGTGCACGAGCGCTTTCTGTCTCCCCCCTTTGCAGATTCCGCTGTGATTAGAGTCATGTTATTGGTGATGGCTATCCGTAGCGTAGTTACGTCATAGCAACACAGAACGTAAAGGAGTCAGTCGAAAAAAATCTCCGGTAGCTAACGTGTGTTTTGTAACGTTTTGGTCGTGTTTTTTTTTTTTTTTTTTAAAGTTAGGAGACAAAAAAATGCCACCCAAAAAGACACAAGACAACCGGAGCGAAGTGGATAGTTCTGTGGCCTCACAGCAAGAAGATCCCAGGTTCAAGCCGGCGTTTTCTCCTGCATTCCAAAGACATGCCTTTTAGGTGAATTGGAGAAGCTAAATCGTCCTGTCCTAAGCCCAAAAGGGTAAGGGTTGCGTCAGGAAGGACACCCGGCGTAAAACATGTGCCAGATCGTAATGTAAGGAACTCGCTGTGGCGACCCCTGGTGACAGAGAAAAGCCGAAAGATGAAGAACAACAGCAACAGAGTGTAAGTTTAAATTAGAGTTAGCAAGTTAGAAAGACAATGTCTGCTGCTTTTTACAAAATAAAACGTATCAACGTTTAACGTAGACTCGTGTTCTTACTACTACTAGGCAAAAGCCATTCAGCATGTTTCTTCAGGTATGTCAACAGTTTGTGTCAACGAATGACAGAAGAAGGCAGGTGTTTGGGACCTTTAAATGAGTGCGGTCATCTTCTGTCAAAATCTCAAATGGAGGGCAATGGACTGAAGGGTTTTTGAGCACTTAATAAATAAGGCACTGAAAGTCGATTGACAAAGGCAGTTGTGATAATTCTTCACAAAAATAGTGAATTTTGGAACTGTTGCGTTTTTAAATGTAGGCAAACATTTAAAAAGTTAACGTTTGTCAAAAAGAAACACCTTCCAGTCACGTAACCCCTCCCCCACAGGTGCGTCCCCACTATCTTTTAACGTTACACCCCTGAGAGGAATGCATTATGACGTGTTTTTGAAATACCACCTCTAACCTGGTTTTGGGGATGTTTTCGACTGGATTATAAAAGTTTTGTCAACAATGAAAAATTATTGTCTGCAGCTGAAATCCAATGAATGAATAGTTAGCATATGCCACATGTACGAAAAGGGCAGGGACTGAACTGCTGTGAAGTAGTTGATGCATATATACTGTACAGTATCAATAGTAATAATAATTAATAAAGTATGTAAATGAATTATATATATTCTATAATTGTGAAAGTATTTAGTAAAACTACACTAATATTGCAGTTAAAATGTTAAACGTGTTTACATGTTTACTGTTCAGTGTCAAGTTTTACAGTTCTTTAGAACTAAGCCTAGATCACAGTTAAACCATAAAGTGGCAAAATTACCACCAACTACAGTGAAATATATAATAATATATATACTATATATGAAATATATATTATGTGAAAGTTCACATTAAAACTTTCAAGTAGTTCACAGTTTTACCATGAAACTTCACAGGACATTTTCTCCTGGCTGGGTTACTTTGCCTATGTTAATTAGGTTTTAAAACACTCTTTCTAGCCTGGGGTTGGTATGTTTTTCACAAATAATGTAACATTATTTTTGTCAGCTGTCTGCGGGGGAAATACAACATTTATGGAATAACTGCCATAATATTTTCACTTTTAAAATAAAGGCAGCCCGAAAGGGTAAGGGTTGCGTCAGGAAGGGCATCCGGCGTAAAACATGTGCCAGATTGTAATGTAAAGGACTAGCTGCGGCGACGCCTGGTTACAGGGAAAAGCCGAAAGATGATGAAGAAGAAGAATAAAGGCCATTATAAACGGTTCATATTATTTCACAATGAATAATCTGTCACGTGATACCAAATGGGCGGAGTCTGACATCCTCGCAAATACTGAATTAACTTGTTTTAAAGAAGGTGCACGTGAATAGGTAGACACGTTTTAGAAGCAAAATAATATATAACTAATATATATGTCGATATAAAAATAAAATAAGATTCAAAAAGAAATCCAAGATGAATAACATTTTCACTCGGAATAAATATTGCGTTTTTTTCAACATGGATAAGTAGTTAGCATCGGTCACGTGACGCGAAAAGGGGCAGGGCCTGAACTCCAGCTTGCAGTGCGGAATGAACTTGATTTAAGGATGGCGCGCTTGAACCTGATTTGGTCTCGGAGGGTTGTTCTTGGTAGCTCATTAACCCCACACCAGAAACATGGGGAAAACACACTTTTATGCAATGTGGTCTTTACACGAAGCACCTCGTCAATTTATCAGGTGGGATTGTTTTTTTCTTTATTTCGGATCTTTGCTCTTGAAGCTATAAATCCAGGTTATTTATAACCCCTTAGGTTTTCATTCTGCTGTTTGTTCAGTAACGTGAACCGCACCAGCTACCAGCTCCAGATCCCACTGCCGTTACCCAAACAGCTCGTCGTCTTCAGTCTGGGAGACTGGACCTCGTTTTCCTGCGAGACAACAATATTAGTTGAGGTGTTTATTAGCCTCGAGGTGAAACCGCAGAAAATTGGGATTCTTTCGCCACATTCACGGTATTGACATTTTCTATTTAAGTGAAATACACTTATGGTGGAGAAACTCTATATTTGACACCATATTTATATATAAACGTGTTCATTTTCTTCCTCCTTTTAACACCAAGTTGTCTCGTGTGGGAAGGTGACTGGGCACTGAATTTTATAAACGAATCCACACTGAGGAGCAGGAGAGGTGTTAATGCCAAAGTGTTGCTCACTGTCTGTGGACAGGTATTTTAAAAACATTTCCCTCCCCACGGCAATGCAGCATCTGTATACATTATAAATATGCTTTCAATATAGTTTCCAGTTATATGCTTGCTGTCTATTACTGGCTATTTATTATGTATCAGATTTTAGACTTTTTTTTAAATTATTTTTTATTTTAGTATTCTTTAGTTTTTGTTTGTATTGTTTAGCACAAGTTCAGCATCATTTGTATTTGTCATGAAATAACCATGTTTCCTTCATCTTCGAGGTTAAATTCATACGCATGGTTATACGCTGTACATAGTTCATAAATCTGGGACAATTGGGCATCTCTAATTTACCCAACATGCATGTATTCAGACTGAGTGGAAACTGGAGGAAACCCACACAAACACTTGGAGAACATGTTATCTACACTGTCACATTATGAGAAAAGTACTGTAAATTTGGTGGAATAAATAATGTTACTGTGTGTATATATACAGGTGCTGGTCATAAAATTAGAATATCGTGAAAAGTTGATTTTATTTCCATAATTCTATTCAAAAAGTGAAACTTGTATAATATACACATGAATTACACACAGACATTTATATTTCAAGTGTTTATTTCTTCTGATTAGATAATTATAACTGATAACTAATAAAAAATCCAAATTCAGTATCTCAGAAAATTAGAATATTATTTTAGACCAATACAAAAAAATTATTTTTAGAAATGCTGGCAAAAAGTATCAGCATGTACATCACTCAATACTTAGTTTGCGCTCCTTTTGCCCGAATTACTGCAGCAATGCGGTGTGGCATCAAGTCCATTGTTCTGTGGCACTGCTCAGGTCTTATGAGAGCCAAGGTTGCTCCAATAGTTCCTTTCTTAGGTCTGGCGTATCACATCTGCACAGTACACCATAGATTTTCTATAGTGTTAAGTTCAGGATAGTTTGCTGGACAATTAAGAACAGGGATACCCTGGTCCTTAAACCAGGTACTTGTAGCTTTGGCACTGTCTGCAGGTGTCAAGTCCAGTTGGAAAATGAAATCAGCATCTCCCCTAAAAGTTGTCCTATTAGATGGCCGGTTGACCTTGGACCTCAGAAAAAACAGTGGACCAATACCAGCAGATAACATGGCTCCCCAAACCATCACTGACTGTGGAAACTTTAAACTAGACCTCAAGTGACATGTGCTTCTGTGCTTCCTCCAGACTCTGCTAACTGGATGTCCAAAGGAAATACTAAATTTACTTTCATCAGAGAACTTAGAGAACTTGGTTTAAAGTAATATTTAAATTTTCTGAGAATTTTTATTAGTTGTCAGTTATAATTATCAAATCAAAAGAAACTTGAAATATATCAGTCTGTGTGTAATGAATGTGTATAGTATACAAGCTTCACTTTTTGAATGGATTTGTGGAAATAAATCAACTTGTTCATGATATTCTAATTTTATGACCAGCACCTGTAAACTGTGTGATGCATCTGTTTATCATAAAGGTCAGAGCCAGCTTTGTGAGCAGTACACCCCTGGTGAAAAAGAGACGACCAGCCCTAAACCAGTCCACCAGTTTCTCCCACACTTTTCTGAGCAGTGCTAGCAACAATAATGTGAGGAGACAAACTTACAGATAATTGCCTTGATTTACATTTTTTTGAATACATTTGTGGAGAAAACAAATTTCACATACTTTGCATAATTCTACTGATGATTTGAATGTGTAGTTATTAGCACTTGCTTTTATAATAGGAATTAAGCAATATTTAAATATTTACTGGTGGTTGTGTCCTTCTCAAGATTAAATCACTGCGATCTTCACCTGAAGACACCCTCAGTTATGCGGAACTCAAAACAAGCAAAGAGGATATTCATAATATGAGCCTCAGAACATCAGGATTTTCGGCTTTGGTGAGGAATCCGCAATGTCTCGATTATTGTTAACTAACTAGACAATTTGGTAACTTTGGTTAAAATATCACTAAAATATTAATTGTATTTATGCTTCAATTGACCACAGTTAAACTTTAGGTACAATAATACTAGAATGTAAATTCCACAAATGACCAATTTGGTTATGGATCATGAGCTTAAATATATATCTCATATTTCTGTTCTTCATAGGCTTGAAGCTTCATGAGGAAATTCTGCTTTAACTCATTACCTTATAATAAAGCGTACTACTTACTAATATTCACTGCAATGTCTTCTTTCTCTAAATCTCTCTGTTCTGTCTGTTCTGAAGGATAAAACACCAAGACGCACAGTGATAGGTAAGAAAAGATGTAGTTTGAGCTATGAGGACTCTGATACACAGCAGAGGGTAAGCCAAGGTTCAAGTCCCAAGAAATGTAAACTGAGCATATGTACAACGCAAAAGGAAGAAAGGGAAGTTTTCAAAAGGACAAGGGATTGCCGGAAAGGTGAGCACCTGTCCACCAAATGTGTGGAATTTATTTGCACTGTTAATAATATATTTTTACTACTGATGCTTTAACATGAACCGTCTTATTTTACATAGTTTGCAAAAAGCTGTGGCATTTAAACTCTGATAAATACAAATATGATTTACGTAGCTATTAACGTTCTACAAATGTTATTGACGATGTGTTGCATATACAGCACTCAGTATGTGATTATAACACCACATTAAAAAATCAGTAGTATTTGGCCACTATAAATACTTCCTGCCCCAGTTTCTGCAAGGTGAAAACATTGATGCAGTCCACGTTGGGGGGAAAACGCAATTATTATACTTGCAGTATACCGATGTCTCACTTATTTGTTTGCATACAGTATATGACGCACATAGTGAAACATCTTAAAGGAGCAAGGAATGGGTGACACGTAGAATGAATGAATTATAAACGCAAGTTTTTAGAAGTAGTATTTATTTGCCCATGACTTTCCTTTATGGATCTAGACCAGGTTTCTTAAGGAATTGGTACCATAACCATTGCAGTTTTGAGGGAGGTGGGAACAGTTCCCAACAGATAGGTGATTATAGATTTAAGAATTGCCTTGTGTGCAGGGTCCAGCAGTCATGAGGAGGACTTGGTAATTATTTAAAATCTACTTCAACAAAATTAACAGGCGTGAAAGCAGAAAAATGGGATTCCGTACAGTGCGAGACACTAGAAATAAAGTTGGATGAACAATATTAGTTTTCTTAAATGCTGTCAATTTTCTTCTGTAAAAATTCTGACACCAACGATGAGCTGAAAAAACATAGAGGAAGTGGTGAAGTTTACTTATGGTGTTAAACAGAACTTTATGCCTTGTCCCTGTACATTTGAGTCAAAGAAAAGTGAAGGGTGAATAGCAAGTGTTATCATAACCTGACCAAACTGACTGGGTATTTCTGCGGCCAATTTTCAAAATGTCAATTTTTTTTATATAACCATTCCATTTTTTATTTTAAAACAGAGTATGTAAACATCTGAAAAGAAAGAAATGAGGAGATGGGCTTTGGGATGCATTAGCTGCCCATATCAAATGTTGCCACATTTTTGTCCGATGTAGTATTCTAAGTGATCGAAAGTCCTGAGTCGTCTTTGCTGGATTTATTTCATTCCAACTCTAATTGGTAAAAGGTGTTGGGTTAAAATTGTCTTGCAAAGGCTGCATGAAACATAGGTTCTAATGTAAACGCGTCTCATTAAAACTGCAGGCTATTGGAATTTGAACAAATAACAATCTGAATGGTCCCATTCCTTCTAGTCTGACATCGCATCCATTGCTTCCTAAATTAATTTCCATTTTTGTTTCATCAGATCAACTAAATTTTCCATTTTAATTCAAGTCCATATTCATTGAGAGATGGCCCAGAGAAGATGGTGCAAATTCTTGATTGTGTTAAAATATGGTTTCTTCTTTGCATGATGGTGTTATCGTAATTTGTAGATTCCGTTGTAAACTGTGTTCACTGACTATTCTTTCTGAAAGTGTTCCTGAGCCCCTGCAGTAATTTACACTATAGAATCATTTTTAAGTATGTCCTAAAATGAATTATGTGCAACTGAATTGAGTTGCAAAGTCTCCAGAGACTTGTAGAATTGGTGCCAAGCTTCATTGAGGCTATTCTGTCAGAACATTGTGTTAAAACCAAGTCACATTATGTTGGTTTGATGTGAAAATTGTTACCAGTCTATACATGGATTCATGCAAAATTCTAATAATTTGATTAACTTTTCTAATCAGAGCACCCGTCAAAGCGCTGGAACCACATCATGTGTTTATGTGATCCTGACACAGCTGTTCTAATTGGGGGGGAGACTACAGACCAAAACAACTGCACAGACTCCATATGGAAGCTAGAGATTGGTATGAAATTTTCTTAGGAATCTGTTAGTATAGTGACTGTTGGGGTCATGACTGAATAACCAGTTACTTGGACTATCAGAAAATATCTACTGTAGTTACATTACTGATTACATTTATTCTGCATACATCATTCCATCATGTCTACTAACATTCTCAAATTGCTTCAATGTTACAGAATGTGTGCTAACCTCTTGTCTACTTTTACAGATGGCGATTTTTGGTTCCCCATGAATTCCTCTACAGTTGGGCCACTCCCTCCCAGCTCTCAAGGCCACTCCGCAGCATTTGACCCTGAGAATAAGGTTGTCTATGTATATGGTGGCTTTAGAGAAGGTCAACGCTTTAATGATATTTATATGCTGGACACGTTGACCTGGAAGTGGAAATTTATTAAAGTGAGTTACATATGCTGTTTTGGGCTGATCAACCTTGGCAATGATTTCGATGTATGCATTCTTACAGTTGACCAACTTTAATATTCATTTCTATCAGTCAAAAGGAAATGTCCCATCATTAGCATACCACAGCTGCAGTATTTATAAGAGCGAGCTGTATGTGTTTGGAGGGTTGCAACCCAGCCGAGGTCCCGGAGGCAAAGCTTGCAGTAATTCTCTTTACATCTTCAATCCTGAACATGAGCTGTGGTACCAACCAATTGTGGAAGGGGACCGTCCTCATCCCAGGTTTGGGCACTCCAGTACCCTACTGCATGACAAATTAGTGATATTTGGAGGCCGAAAATCAGCTGCTTACCTCAATGACCTCTACATTTTAGATCTTGGTAATGGAATTTTCAATAACTAGAGGCACACATGGAAAATGTGATTATTGGAAAGATGTTAATAACTGCTCTCTTTATTACTATAGGTTTTATGGAATACACTGCAGTAAAATATGAAAACATGCAACCCCTTGCACGTGGGTAAGAGTGTTCTCATATTTAAAGTAAAGTTTAGCATCCACTGAGTTGTCATTTAATAATGTATGGATTGCAACAATACAAACTGCCACGTAAGATGGTCTGCTGCAAATGTCTGTCTCAGAAGATTCTGTGGTCATAGATTCACTTTCTTCCTTTCATGTGGTCAGGTTTCATGCTGCTCTGCCCGTGTCTGACAACAGGGTGCTGATCAGCGGAGGCTGCAGTGCTTTAGGAGCACTACAAGATCTCCATCTTTTCAACATAGGTTACTGTTTGATTTCTTTATACAAAGTGACCCTGAATATTATCTTGTATTTCATGTTGGGATAAAGCAAACTATTATGGTACATACCTTGGCATATGTACAGGGGTTAGACAATGAAACTGAAACACCTGGTTTTAGACCACAATAATTTATTAGTATGGTGTAGGGCC